>RJWK010050728.1:0-16185 GCA_004363435.1 Platanista minor | reverse complement strand
GGAACACTCTTGCACTGCTGGTGGGAATGTGAATTGGTACAGCCACTATGGAGAACAGTGTGGAGGTTCCTTAAAAAACTACAAATAGAACTACCATATGACCCAGCAATCCCACTCCTGGGCATATACCCTGAGAAAACCATAATTCAAAAAGAGTCATGTACCAAAATGTTCATTGCAGCTCTATTTACAATAGCCAAGAGATGGGAACAACCTAAGAGTCCATCATTGGATGAATGGATAAAGAAGATGTGGCACATATATACAATGGAATATTACTGGGCCATAAAAAGAAATGAAATGGAGTTATTTGTAGAGAGGTGATGGACCTAGAGTCTGTCATACAGAGTGAAGTAAGTCAGAAAGAGAAAGACAAATACCATATGCTAACACATATATATGGAATCTAAGGGAAAAAAAATGTCATGAAGAACCTAGGGGTAAGATGGGAATAAAGACACAGACCTACTAGAGAATGGACTGAGGATATGGGGAGGGGGAAGGGTAAGCTGTGACAAAGTGAGAGAGTGGCATGGACATATATACACTACCAAATGTAAAATAGATAGCTAGTGGGAAGCAGCCGCAAAGCACAGGATGATCAGCTCAGTGCTTTGTCACCACCTGGATGGGTGGGATAGGGAGGGTGGGAGGGAGGGAGACGCAAGAGGGAGGAGATATGGGAACATATGTATATGTATAACTGATTCACTTTGTTATTGTAAAGCAATTATACTCCAATAAAGATTAAAAAAAAAAAGAAAAAAAAGAAACAGCCTTAGAGAGGTTCAAGACCTGCCCCAGACTAAGTCGGAATCATTTGCATTCCATGAGGTAGTTTTCACTCATCCTTGCATCCTGAATAAACAAACAGGCACACATGGTTAAAAAAAAAAAGACCTCAACTTAATTATGCAGTAATACATAGTTGTATAGTTATGTGACAAAAACTATGTAATAGGGCTTCCCTGGTGGTGCAGTGGTTGAGAGTCCGTCTGCCAACGCAGGGGACACGGTTTCGTGCCCCGGTCCGGGAAGATCCCACACGCCGCGGAGCGGCTGGGCCCGTGAGCCATGGCCGCTGAGCCTGCGCGTCCGGAGCCTCTGCTCCGCAACGGGAGAGGCTGCAACAGTGAGAGGCCCGAGTATTGAAAAAAAAAAAAAAAACAAAAAAACTATGCAATAAAATTTCCTAATTGGAAATACCTAATCACATCAGTACTCTATAGATTGTAAACTAGCATATTAACAGAAAAAATATGACATGCTCTTCAATATATATATATATATTTTTTTTTAGATGTTGGGGGTAGGAGTTTAGTAATTTATTTATTTATTTTTGCTGTGTTGGGTCTTCGTTTCTGTGCGAGGGCTTTCTCTAGTTGTGGCAAGCGGGGGCTACTCTTCATCGCAGAGTGCAGGCCTCTCATTATCGTGGCCTCTCTTGTCGTGGAGCACAGGCTCCAGACGCGCAGGCTCAGTAACTGTGGCTCACGGGCCTAGTTACTCCGTGGCATTTGGTATCCTCCCAGACCAGGGCTCGAACCCGTGTCCCCTGCATTAGCAGGCAGATTCTCAACCACTGCGCCACCAGGGAAGCCCAGCTCTTCAATATTTTTCATTGACTAACTCATTCCTATCTAGGTAAATTTTTAGATACCAATTTATAATAATTCATATTGTAATTTAGATTTAAAATTGTAATATATAAAACCAAAAGTATAATATTAGTAGATAAACCATATTAGTGCATAATATAAAGTTTTATGAACAGAGAAATCTCATCGTACATTCAAAGACAACTATAAACATAGTGAAAGCAATAGTGTAACTATGATTACATTCTAAATGAACTGTACATGGTGGTACATTGATTTAGACACAGTCTATCATATAAATTCCATTTGCTCATTAACTTTTTCCTTTAATGCTAAATTACCCCATTTAAGATCAGCAAGGAAAATCTGTATATAGGAAACTATTGATCTACTAAAAAGTAGAATATTTTGTTTTGAATTTTATTGTCAGTTACCTGCAATTTTAAAAAATATGCCATTTATGTGATATGTTTTGTCCCACTGAGTTTTTGCCTTTGTGAAACTCTTCTATCCTTTCACTAAAATCAAAATCATCCCGTTGATTCATACTTAGTAGGAAACTTGAATGAAATTCAGTAAAACTTTCTATCCAGCTATTATACACTGTCTATTCCATTTGGAAAAACAAGGCAGATAAAAATTCATGAACTTTTCTCCCTTTTTTAATTCCATTGTTCACTGAGGTGTGTTTATTTTACTTATTGTAAAGGACTCTAAGTAAACCTGGTTATATTTGCCTTATTAACTTTAAAAGTGTACTGTCAATCTCACTGCTCTGCTGGAGTAGAGTCATAGCTAGCTGACAATTCTCCACCACCCATCTTTTAAAATTCATATGTTGCTGAATTTAGTGTTGTTTTGAATTATGCATGATATATTAAATAATTTTGGAGTGGATCTCCTTGTCCTGATAGTAGCAGCTATTCTATCAGGAAATTACTCTTACAGTTATATACCAGGGCTTCCCTGGTGGCACATTGGTTGGGAGTCCGCCTGCCGATGCAGGGGGCGTGGGTTCGTGCCCCCATCCTGGAGGATCCTGCATGCCGCGGAGCGGCTGGGACCGTGGGCCATGGCTGCTGGGCCTGCGCGTACGGAGCCTGTGCTCCGCAACGGGAGAAGCCACAGCCGTGAGAGGCCCGTGTACCGGAAAAAAAAAAAAAAAAAAAAAAAAAGTTATATACCAGTTATTTTTCTTCTTAACAAGCTTATCACTAGCTTGATTCACAGCAAATTTTTCCTCCTTGAGGGTTTCTTTGCATCTGCTCTCATGTCTTGTATGAATACCTTATTTCTTCTTACTGTTATAACACTGTAGCCAAATTTTGACAGGGGAGGTTATTACTAAGCATTCTGTCAATTTATAAAGTAATTTCATTACTATATAAATCATATGATTTAAAAAGTAGTTTTCTTTTGTGACCCAGCATTTCCACACATATTGGGATATAATGAGATACCTCCCATACCAAGTAGCTCCCTACTATAAGTTAAGTGAGATAAATTCACTCTTATGTTTTTTCTTTAAATGTCAATTTTTTGGAGCAGTTTTAGATTACAACAAAATTAAGAAGAAAGTACAGAGATTTCCCATATACTCCTTACTCTCACACTGGCATAGTGGCCCCATTACCAACATTATTAACCATAATACCTTTTTGTTTTTTGTTTTTTTTTACCAAGGATGAACCTACATTGACACATCCAGTGTTCTGGATTTGAGACATTCTAAGAGGTGTGCAGTGATATCTAATTATAGTTTTAATTTTCATTGTCCTGATGATATAAGATGTGGAGCATATCATCATATGTTTTTTGCATCTTTATATCTTTGCTGAGCTATCTGTCAAGGTCTTTGGCCCATTTTTTTATTGGTTTGTTTGTTATTTATTGTTGAGTCATAACAGTTCTTATCTAGTTTAAATAACACTCTTTTATCAGATGTGTCTTATACAAATATTTTCTCCCAGCCTATGGCTTGTCCTCTCATTCACTTAATATTATTTATAAAATATTAGAAAAGATAATCTTCACTTAGGACTGTTGATATTCTTAGAAGTAACTATGATTTATATAAGGAGAAACTAACAGAATTAAATAAAAACTAATAAAACATGAATTAATTTTGTTATATGGTTAACTTCAAAGATTAGAATAAACAGAAAATTGCATGTGACCAGAACTATAACCAATCTGATATTGCAAGGTGAAATATATCCTTCAAATTAATAACCAGAATTTTAAAATATAAACTCTGTAGAATTAAACATAAATTAAAGCAGAATTGGAAAAAGTTCTTTATACATATAGTTCTAGGCATGTAGTAATTCTATATAGAAAGAGAAATTTAAAACTTACCTGTAAAGACAAAAAGAGGACTTGAGTAAATGGTGAATGGAAAGAAATACTAGGATACTATGTTCCTGTTTGGAAAGAATTAATGTATAGTTGACCCCTGGACAACTCAGGGATTGTAGTCTGCCCTGTGAGTCCTTGGTTCCTTCACATCTTTGGATTCAACCAATGACAACAGACCACGGAGTAGTGCAAAAATTTACTAATAGAAAATGTCTGTATATAAGTGGACCCGTACAGTTCAAACCAGCTTTGTTCAAGGGTCAACTATAACATATATATATGTCAGTTCTGCTAAAATTAATTTGTAAATTTAATTCAGTACTACTAGTTTCCAATTGTATTTTTACTCTATTTTTAAATTCTTAATTTAAAATAACTTTAAATTCAAAAGAAATGGCAAAAATAGTATAGAGAATTTATTTGTACATTTTACCTACCTTCCCCCAATAGTATCATCTTAAAAAATTACATTGTCAAGATCAGGAATTTGACATTTTTAAAACTATTAACAAAGCTAGGAACATTATACAGATTTTACCAGGTTTACTCGCAATCTTTTTCCTGTGTAGTTATATGAAATTTCATTACATGTATAGATTCCTGTACAGTCAGATTACAAAACTATTTAATAATCACAAATAAACTCCTTTTTGCTACCCTTTAATTGTCACAACCTTCCCTAAATTTAAGCTCTGTCAAACACTAATCTGTTCTCTATGACTACTATTGTGTCACATTGAAGAAGTTATATAAAAGGAACCAAATTGGTATTTTTGCTCAGCATAATGCCCTTGAGATTCACAAAATTGTCTGAATCAATATTTTGTTCTTTTTTACTGCTGAGTTCTATCCCATTATATGTATATACCACAGTATGTCTATTTACCTGTTGAGGGAAATGTATGTTCTTTTTGTTTGTTTGTTTTTGACTATTAGAAAGAAAATGGCTATGAACATTTGTGCACAGATTTGTGTTAAATATAGGTTTTGATTTCTTTAGGAAAAAAACCTGAGTGTAACTTTTGTGTAGTATGGTAAATATAGCTTTAACTTTATAAGAAACTGCCAAACTATTTTCCAGAGTGACTATGCTATTTTACATTTCCACCACCACTATATGAGAGATACAGTCCTTCTATATCCCCATCATACTTTGTATTCAATGCTACGTTTTTGACATTCCATAAACTGCATATGTTACTGCTTCTAGCCAAATACCGTAGTATCCTATGGTAACAACTATTATATTTTACTTATCTGTTCTCAATGTTCTCTTAACTTTGCCCTGTCTTCTCATTACTAAAAAATTACTGTAAATTAATGCTGTGTAAAATATGTATGTGTAAACTTCACTTGTATATAGCCTAGTAATGAGATCACAGGATAAGTATAATCTTAATAAATAGTGCCAGATTTCTTTCCAAAATAGCTGTACCTGTGTACTTCACTAGAATGAATTTCTATTTCCCATCTCCTAACCAAAACTTCCATTGTCTAATTTTTATCATCCTGATTTCTATAAATTAGCATTTTGTTTTTGTTTTTGTTTTAATTTGAGCACCTCTGACTGCTAGTGAGTTTGAGCATTTCTTTATAACTGTTGCACTTCAGATGTCCCCTTCAGTGAATTGTGTGTTAACTCATACATTGACTATATTTCTCCTGGGTTTTGTAACTTTTTCTTATTTTAAAGGACTTCTTGGAATACTCTATCATCCCCTTGTTTCTTCTAGATATTGCTAGAATTTTATTCCAGTATGCTACAATTTCCATTGCAAACAAATTCCTTAATTTGTATTTAATCAAATCCATTATTTTATACACCGAAAAAAGAACATTTTGGATATCATTCAGTAAGGTTTTCTACATCTTAATTACAAAACATTCTGTCTGCATAATTGGGGCTTATATAAAAGGAACATATTTAATGACTGAGAATTATTTTGTGGAACTCTAAGCCTTTTCAATACTATAAGTTCTGCCTTTAGAAGAATTAAAAACTAGTTACCTGTCAGTTTAAAATATTTTGACACATACTTTTCATTACAATGTTTTCCATTCTCAATCATTTTTGTAGGAGTATTGAAATTACATTTTCTTACTTTTATTTTCATGTCTGATTTTAAAGTGTGAAACAGCACTCCTGAAACTTTACATCACACATCTCATATTGTGAAAAGTTGAATTGATATCAACAAGAAAAATTGTTATTTCTTTCCTCTTAGAAAACAGCCTTTGGGCTTCCCTGGTGGCACAGTGGTTAAGAATCCGCCTGCCAATGCAGGGAAAATGGGTTCGAGCCCTGGTCCAGGAAGATCCCACATGCTGCGGAGTAACTAAAAGTCCGTGTGTCACAACTAATGAGCCTGCGCTCTAGAGCCCACGAGCCACAAATACGGAGCCCACCTGCCACAACTACTGAAGCCCGCACACCTAGAGCCCGTGCTCCACAACAAGAGAAGCCACTGCAATGAGAAGCTGGTGCACTGTAACAAAGAGTAGCCCCCGCTCGCCACAACGAGAGGCAGCCCACACACAGCAACGAAGACCCAACAGAGCCAAAAATAAATAAATAAAATAAACTTATAAAAAAGAAAAATAGCCTTTCCTCATAGAGATCCTGACCCAAGATGACACACAGAGTGGTATGCTGTGTTACAAGAGCAAAGTTGCCTGTAATTTAAAATACAATACTGAGACTCACTTCTCTCAAAGAGGGTTTCGCAATCACTGATGAGACAGAGAGATAGAAAGGAAAATAAATAGATAGGTAAAAAAGCAAGACTTTTATTTTGTCTTTCAAAAAATAATGTGGAAAAAAAAAGTCTACTCTATGCAGTAGCATCCCTAAGCTATGGTACATTTGAGGGAGGAAAACAAAAGAAAGTCACCTACTATATGTAGTGTTCAGGATTTTTTCAACATTCAACCAGACTCACTTTATATTTGATCTGGATGTTAGGTCTTCGTACATACAACCAAGGTTATATCAACTTTAAGAGTACTCTCTGAAAGCTGACTTTATTTGAGTAGATCAAATTATCATTAGGTATTAAGGATAAGAAGCTTAGAAGCAGTCCATAAGAAATAGGGAAGGAAAATAAGACTGAGAATGAAAATTAACCTCCCAAATAAGAATGTGAGAAACAACAGAACCAGTGGTAAGTTATGTTAAACAATAGGGGAGGAGAAAGTTTCACAATGTATAGTGCTCTTATAGAGAAGTATGTTGGTAAGAATGTTGAGTGGCTATTGAAGAAGTCTGAAGATGATAATACAAGTGCAGCATTTCTTGAGTTGTATTCTATCCCAAATTATGTGCATATTTGTTTAAATATAAAAAATATTTTACTAATATTATGGGATTTTCCTCAAACTTTCATATAAAACTAATAATTCTGGACCACTCACCCTAACATGGTGGTTCTGGAGAATGGGGGTTCTCAATCTCCAGTTTTGGAAATATGACTACCCAGCAAAAAAGGAAAATAAAGCTAAAATAGAAATGCATGGTGATCACTGGCCTTAGAAAGTTAAATCAATGAATACTTAATTTGCACCAAAGTATACATGTTATTTAGCTAAAGTCATTGCAGGAACACAAAGAATGGCTAAGCTTTATGCTAAAGTAATTTAATATCTAGCTTAATACCTAGTTGGTTAGACAAAATAAATATGTAAAAATTAAATTTCAATACAAGCTGGAAATGTTAAACTCAGTGCTAGTTGGGATAGGGGTAAGTGAGTTATGAAAAGTCAAATAACAATTATGTACAAAAAATTCTAAGAGAACTGTTGACTATTCAGGATAGGCCAGATTATTGATACATCAGCTTGGACAGGAAAAAAAATCTGCTTTATAGATTTGTAATATAATTATCAATTCAATTACTTTCCTTAAAGCATCAGAGAGAATACCTTGCATGTAGGCAGCACTGGAAACACATGAATGAGTAAACACATTACATATAATGTGTAGAGCAGGCATTAGAAAAATGATAATTTAATTTTTGTGTCAGCAGAATAATAACTTTTATATCTGCTACTGATCATTAAAGCAATCTACCCTTCTGACACCCTGGAAGTTGAAGCAAAATTTACCAGCACAACAAAAACAGGTACCGTTCTCTCATTTCCATGGGTTTTGGCGTTAATACTTATTTACGGTGAGGAAGACCCAAATGGTATGTTCTTTTCAACAGATGTTTTTTCCTTTGCAAATAGTGAAAAATGTAATGAATGAAAAACCTTTGCCTCCTAGAGTAATGTGGAAAAGCATATGAATAATTCATTCTACTCAATATGTAATTGACTTGAAAACCAAAATAGCAGAATTAGATGACTATCTACTTGATTATATCATTTAATTAAAACAGGCAATTTTTTCCAAAATAGTCTATTTGTTCTACAATTGCTTCTCTGTTATGTATAAATATATATAAGGTTGAAAACATAAAATTGATTTACTTAATTCTAAATTAAATTATACTAATTGAGCATTTTTAGGTCTAAGTCACATTTCATTTTAATCTGAAGCTTGAAAAAATATGATTATCTTGTAATAGCATACAAATAATTTAAAAAGATCAAGTTCAGAATAATAGTACAGTGAGCAATTCACTTTAAATAATGCAAGAAACATAGTCTTAAAGTCAATTGATTATACATTGGAAAGTTATAGTAAGAAGGAAATCGTCCTTTTGCTTGTGCTTGAGTAACAACTTCAGTTGAACGATGGAATGAAAAAAATTAAAAAATTTTCTCAATTTTTGATATTAGATACCATAAGCTATTGCAATATCCATTATTCCAAATAACTGGTGACAATATATATATAAGATGAAATGGCAGAATCCATTTTATCTAATAATATTTAGATTTCAATCATGAAATGTTCTGGAAAAATAGTCATACCACCACTGAAATTTAAGAAGATATTACAATGTGTATTTCTTACATAGTTGCAAAACACATGAGGAAGAGAAAAAATAAAAGTGTTTCCTAGTCAAATAATTTTAAAGAAGATGTGTATCATAATTCTGACTGAGAGATTCCTAAAACATAGTAGATATTAAAGGTGAGGACAAGTCCTGTAGTAAATCACCTGCTTAGTCTTTTTCCAAACCTAATTGATCAAAAGTGAGAGAGAGAGAAAGAGAAAGACAGAGACAAAAGTTTCTTTGACGACTTCTAATTATTACAGAGCAAGTTTTGCCTATACACACTTGGGAAACTTAATGGCTTCAAACAAACAAACAAAAAATGTTCTTTTACAGTTCTTGAGGTCTGAAGCTCAGAAGTCTAAAATGTTCTTACTGGATAAAATCAAAGTTGTTAAAACAGCTACAATCCCTCTGGAGGTTCTAGGGGGAGAAATGAGATCCTTGATTTTTCTATCCTCTAGAGGCTGCCTAGAATTCTTAGCTTGTGGCCCCATCTCCCATCTTTAACTCGAGAAGCATAGTATCTTAAAATCCCCCTCCTCTCTGACTTCTGTCTCCATTGTTTCCTTCTCTGATTCTGACACTCCTGCCTCCCTCTTATCAGGACTCTTGATTACACTGGGATCACCCAAATAATTCAGTATGATCTCTCTGTATTGAGTCTTAATCACATCTCCACAGTCTCTTTTTCTATATAAGGTAACAAATTCACAGATTCTTGGGATTAGGACATGAACATACCCTGGAGGCCATTATTCTGCCTACCACAGTATATCTATTGACTGCCCCCCAATCACATCCATCCCACATACAAAATACATTTATCCTATCTCAACATCTGCAAAAGTCTCAATCCATTACAACATCAACTCAAAGTCCCAAAGCTCATCTAAATCTCAACAACTCAAAAGATCCATATTTTATCTTCTAGATTATCTAAATCAGATATGGGTGACAATAATAATTTCAAGGTAAACATTTTTTTCCAGCTTAATGAAGACTAATTGACAAATAAAAATTTTATACATTTACCATGTATAAATGATTACTACAATCAAGGTAGTTAACATATAGTTATTATTTTTGTGTACAGTGAGAAGATTTAAGATCATCTCTCTTAGCAGCTTTCAAGTATACAATACAGTAGTACTAACTATAGTCACCATACTATACATTACCTCTCCAGAATTATTCACTGTTCACAACTGAAACTTTGTACCTTTGACAAACTTCTCTCCATTGCCTCCATTCCCCAGTCCCTAGAAACCACCATTCTACTCTCTGCTTCTATGAGTTCAACTTTTTTATATTCCACATATAAGTAAGATCATGCAGTATTTGTCTTTCTGTGACTGGCTTATTTTACTTAGCATAATGTCTTTTAGATACATCCATGTTGTTACAAATAATAAGATTTTATTCCTTTTAAAGGCTGAAATAAATATATGTGTGTATATATATATATATATATATACATTTGTATCACATTTTCTTTATCCATTCACCCATCCATTGACACTTAGGCTGATTCCATTTCTTCACTATTGTGATTCATGCTTCAGTGGCAGATATCTATTTGAGAGAATGATTTCATTTCCTTTGTATACCCAGAACTGGGAGTGCTAGATCATATGGTAGTTCTATTTTTAATTTATTAAGAAACCTCCATACTATTTTCCATAATGGCTATGCCAATCTACATTCCCACTAACAGTGTACAGAGTTCCTTTTTCTCCACATCCCTACAAACATTTATAGATTGTCTTTTTGATAATAGCCAATTCTAACAGGTGTGCAATGACATCTTGTGGTTTTGATTTGCATTTCCCTGATGATTAATGATGTTGATCATTTTTTCATATACCATTGGATATTTGTATGTCTTTTTTCTTTTGAGAAATGGGTATTCAGGCCCTTTGTCCATTTTAAAATCAGGTTATTTCTTTTCTTGCTATTGAGCTATTTGTGTATATATATTGTACATTATCCCCTTATTAGATGTATGATTTGAAAATATTTTCTCCTAATCCATAGGTTACTTTCACATTTTGTTGATTTTTTTCCTTTTCTGTCCAGAAACTTTTTAGTTTGATGCCAATCCCATTTGTCTATTTTTGCTCTTGTGGCCATGCTCTCAATATTGTATGCAAAACAGCATTTCTCAGACCATTGCTAAAAAGTTTTTTCTGTTTCTTTCTACAGTTTCAGGTCTTATGTTTAAGTCTTTAGCCAATGTTGAGTTGATTTTTGTAAATGGTGTGAGATGAAAGTCCAATTTCATTCTTCTGCATGCAAATATTTACTTTTCCCAACATCATTTACTGAAGAGACTGTCTTTGTCTAAGATCAATTGATCATAAGTGTATGGATGTATTTCTGGGATCTATTCTGTTCCATTGGTCTATATGTCTTTTTTTATGCCAGTGCCATGCTGTTTTCATAACTATAGCTTTGTAATGTATTTTGAAATCAGGTAGTGTAATACTTCCAACTTTGTTCTTTTTGCTCAAGATTGCTTTGACTGGGGACTCCTGTGGTTCCATATGAATTTTAGGACTGTTTTTCTATTTTTGTAAAAAAAAAATGCCATTGGAATTTTGATAAAGATTGCACTGAACCTGTAGGTCACTTTGGGCAGTATGAACAAATTAACAGTATTAATTCTAACACTTCACGAACATGGTATGTTTTTCCACTTATTTGTGTCTTCCTCAATTCCTTTAATCGATGTTTTACAGTTTTCAGTGTACAGACCTTTCACCTCCCTGTTTAAATTTATTTCCAAGTATTTTATGCTATTATAAATGTGATTGTTTACTCAATTTATTTTTCAGATAGTTCATTGTTAGTGTATGGAAATTCTACTTATTTTAGTATGTTGATTTTATTTACTGCAACTTTACTAAATTACTTCATTAGTTCTAGCAGCTTTTGGTGGAGTCTTTGGGACCTTCTATACATAACATCATGTCATCTGCAAACAAAGACAATTTTACTTCTTTTCTGATTGCTCTAACTAGGATTTCCAATACTATGTTAAATAGAACAGGCAAGAATGGGCATCCTTGTCTTGTTCCTGATCTTAGAGACTTCCAAATGTTAAAATTACTTTCCTAGCATAAACCCATCTTGGTCTTGATATATTATCATTTTTATATACAGTTAGGTATTATTTACTACATTTTGTTAAGAAATGTTTCAACTATGTCCATGAGGGTTTTTGGTCAAAAGTTATGTCCTCTTGCAATGTCTTTGGTTTTAATATCAGGGCAAAGCTTGTCTTATAGAGAGAATTGTGGAAAATTGGCTCCTTTTCAATTTTCTTCAAGAGTTCTTATGGAATTGATATTATTTTTTCTTAAACGTTTACAGAATTCATAGTCAATCCACTTGATCAATTTTCTTTGTGGAGAAGTTTTTAACTAAAATTCAGTTTTTTTAAACAAGTATATTCAGGTTATCTATTACTTCTCATTGAGCTGTGGTAGTTGTGTCTTCAAGAAGTTTGGTCCATTTCATCCATGTTGGTGAATTTAGTAGCATAAAATTGGTCATAATAATCATTTACTAACCTTTCACTATCTGTAGACTACAGTGATGCCATGGATCTTATTTCTGATATTAGTAATTTGTGTTTTTTCTTTCTTTTTTTACAGATTAGTCTAGAAAGAATTATATCTTTTTTTAGCTTCTTAAAGATCAATTTTGGTTTCATTAATCTTCCCTACTTATTTTGTGCTTTCTAATTTATTGATTTCTACTCAGGTATTGATTTTTCCTCCATTCTGCTTATTTTGTGTTTAATTTGTTGTACGTGGGCCTGTCACTGTGTGGCCTCTCCCATTGCGGAGCACAGACTCCAGACGCGCAGGCTCAGTGGCCATGGCTCACGGGCCCAGCCGCTCCGCGGGATGTGGGATCTTCCCGGACTGGGGCACAAACCTGTGTCCCCTGCATCGGCAGGCGGACTCTCAACCACTGCGCCACCAGTGAAGCCCTAATTTCTTCTTTTCTTTTGAGCTTCTTAAGGTGGAAAATAAGGTCACTGATTGAGAGATTTGTGCACTTTTTTAAATCTATACATTTAGTGCTATAAATAGCTATATCCTATTAAGTAGAATCCTACAAATTTTATTATATTTTGAATTTAGTTTAGTTCAATTTAAAATAATTTTCTAGTTTTATGTATTATTTAACCCATAGGTTATTCAGAAATGTGTGTTTAGATTTTAATATTGGGAGATTTTCCAGGTATCATTCTGTTGTTGATTTCAAATTGAATTTCTGTATTGACAGAGAACACACTTTTTATGAATTGAATCATTTTAGATTTATTGGAAATTGTTTTATAGCCCATAATATGATCTATTTTGGCAAATGTTTTGTGTGCCCAGGAAAAGAGTGTTTATTCTGCCATTGTGAAGTAGATTGATTTGTAAATATCAGTTAGGCCAAGATGGCTAATAGTGTTGTTCATTCTTCTATATACTGATTGGTTTTCTGTCAAATTCTTATATCAAAATTTGAGAGAGCAGTATTGGACCCTCAAGCAATAACTGAGGATTTGTCTGTATCTGCTTACAGCCCACTCAATTTTTTCATGTACATTTAAACTCATATAATGTATATAAATATTTACAATTGTTTATCCTTTTAGTGATTTGATCTCCATATCATTAAGAAGTAAACTCCTGTATCTTTGGTAATATTTTTTTCCTCAGAAATCAACTTTGCCTGTTATTGATATAGGCACTCCATCTTTTGCATTACGTATCTTTTCCATAGTTTTGTTTTTAATCAATGAATGTTTTTTATATTTAAACTTGGTTTCTTGTAGTCATCATCTAGATCTAGGGTTTTTTTTTTTAACTTGTGTTTGTTAATCCAATCTGATAATATCTTTTAATTGTTGCATTTAGATAATTTATATTTAATATGATTATTGATGTTGTTTTGTTTAAATCAACCATGCTGCTTTTGATTTCTATTTGTCTTACCTGTGCTTTTTCCCCATCATCTTTTTCTCTGCCTATTTTGGATTCAATATTTTTAAGTTTCCTGGTGTATCTCCTTTACTGTGGCTTTTAATTTTTTGTTGTGTGAAAACACATAACAAAATTTATCATCTTAACCATTTTTAAACATACAAGTCAATAGTGTTATGCTTTGCTTGTTTTTTAACTACAAGGTTTGACAGGGGGCTATTTTAGTGGGCAATTTAGGTTTATGATATATGTGATGGTTAATTATATGTGTTAATTTGGCTGGGCCATAGTGCCCAGATATTTAGTCAAACATTATTTTGACTATGTCTCAGATAGAGTTTTTTGGATGAGATTAACATTTAAATCAGTGAACACTGAGTAATGCTGATTTCTCTCCATAATGTGAGTGGGCCTCATCCAATCAGTTGAAGGCCTTAATGGAATAAAGACTAACCTTTCCTGAGTAAGAAGGAATTCTGTCAGAAGACTGACTTTAGATTTGAGCTGCAACTCTTCCCTGGTCTCCAGCCTGCTGGCCTACTCTGCAGATTTTGGACTTACCAAGCTTCCAAACTTTTATGAGCCAATTCTTTAAAATAAAACTCTCTCTTTCCTTCTCCCTCTCTCTCAATCTCTCACTATATACAAACACACATAGCCTGTTGGTTCTGTTTCTCTGGAGAACCCTCAGTAATACAGTGTAATCTTTAACTTATCACCATCCATGTTCAAATGATAACATATCATTTCATATATAGTATAAAATCCTTACAACAGTATACTTTCCTTATCACCACCCAGCCTTTCTGCAGTTGTTATAAATTTTACTTCTACATGTGTTATAAACCCCACCCTGCATTTATACTATTAGTTACAGAGTCAATTATATGTAAAGAAAGTGAAATATAAAGAAAACTGTCTTATGTATTTACTTACATAGTTACAATTTCTGATTCTCTTCATTTCTTTGTGTTAATTTATATTTCTCTTTGGTATCATATTTCTTCTGTTTGAAGGTATCTTTTAACACTTCTTGTGGTGTAGGCTGTTGGCGATGAAGTCTTTCAGTTTTTCCTAGTCTGAAAGAGGCTCAGTTTTGTCTTAAGTTTTGAAATTTTTTAGGCTTGTTATGGAACTTTAAGGTGACAGTTGGTTTTCCATCTTCATACTTAAAAATATTGCTCCACTCTCTCTGAAACTGTTTTCATTTTTCTCACAAAAAGCTAAAATCATCATTATCTTTTATCCTGTGGATGTAAAATGCTTTTTTCTGGTTGCTTTTAAGATTTTCTTTTTATACCTGATTTTGAGTAATTTAATCGTCATAGGTCTTGACATGATTTCTTTCATGTTTCTAGGAATTAGGTTTCATTAAGCTTCTTGAATCTGTGTTTTAGAGTTTACATAATATTTAGAAAAAATTGGGAATTAATTCTTCAAGTATTTATTCATTCCTACTTCTCTTCTATACTTGTAGACTCAATTTACACACCTCACTGATTATTTCTTTATTAATTTTTAGTGGGTTTTTTTTTCTATCAGTGTTTCATTTGGGTCATTTCTATCAATAGACCTTTAATATCACTAATGTTTTACTATGCAGTATTTCATATGTCATTTCATTGCTATTGTTTTCATCTTTAGAAATTTGATATGGACTGTTTTAATATCTTACATATTTCTACTTAATATATTCAAATTTTCATTTTTTTAACAATTGAAATACAGTTATAATGTCTTTTACTGTTTTATGTATTTTGTTCATTTTTTAAATTGTTTCACATGTGAGGACAAGCCCAGTCCTTTTTACTACATCTTGGTAGAAATCTTTATAAGCACCATTTTGTGAGCGAGTTTGTTTATCATGGAGTTGCTCTACAGTAGGTCCTATTATTACCATATTATTATTGTTATTGTGTTCATATACTCTAAGCTCACTTCTCTTTGAGTTATGGACTTGTAAAGATGAAGCACAGACTATGGCCTACAAGGCATCCACTGAGATAATATGATGAAACCCTGTCCTGGTGACATCCAGCTATCTTGCTGTGTGTATTTATATTTCTGTTTTGTAGTCTTTTGACATCAGCAGGTATAACTTTCCAGTGTGTTAAATGTTTACAATGAAAATCAGAATTAACATTAAGGATTGCTTTGCATTTCCAATTCTTTTTTCTAAAATAATATTTCTACTTTACTGGGTAATGTTTTGTTTTTGGTTTTTTTTGTTTGTTTTTGTTTTTTTGCGGTACGTGGGCCTCTCACTGTTGTGGCCTCTCCACTTGCGGAGCACAGGCTCCG
>RJWK010050727.1:0-16182 GCA_004363435.1 Platanista minor | reverse complement strand
TTTTTTTTTTTTTTTTTTTTTTGCGGTACGCGGGCTTCTCACTGTTGTGGCCTCTCCCGTTGCGGAGCACAGGCTCCGGACGCACAGGCTCAGTGGCCATGGCTCACGGGCCTAGCCGCTCCACGGCATGTGGGATCTTCACGGATTGGGGCACGAACCCACGTCTCCTGCATCGGCAGGCGGACTCTCAACCACTGCGCCACCAGGGAAGCCCCAGATTTAATTTTAAAGACAATTTCTTCTTTTAATTCTTCTGCCATAACTAAGTGCCATAACTAAGTGCTTACACTTTAATTTCTTGATTTATATACTTTAGATAAGATATATGGATTTTTCACTGTGAATAAAAGATTTGGATCACATACATAATTTCCTCCTTCACTCTACCTAATATTTTATAATTTCAATATTATTATCTCTTCTTGTATTATAACTTTAAATAATATAGTAAACTGTCATTTTGTCCTGTCAGTATTTGACAGTATCTCTCTATTACCAACTTTATAAGATAAGGATAATAACAGCCTACACTTTCTTTTATACTTTCTCCCCAATTCTACCTCCTTCCATCAGCTCACTTCTTCTTTTTTATTATCAAGGTTGCTGAGGTTTACATTCTGTCCTGCAATCACAAGCAAGTCTTCTGTGCTTTGTTCACAGACAGACACTAAACATTAAGCAATAAACATTAATTAATATTATTACTACTAGCACAGGGAATTATAGCTATTATCTTGTAAAAACTTTTAATGGAGTATAATCTGTAAAAATATTAAATCATAATGCTGTACACCTGAAACTAATATATTCTTATAAATCAGCTATACTTCAATTAAAGTTTTTAAAAAATATTACCACATATATACAATGGAATATTACTCAGCCATAAAAAGAAATGAAATGGAGATATTCGTAATGAGGTGGATGGACCTAGAGTCTGTCATATAGAGTGAAGTAAGTCAGAAAGAGAAAGACAAATACCGTATGCTAACACATATATATGGAATCTAAGAAAAAAAAGAAGTGTCGTGAAGGGCCTGGGGGCAGGACAGGAATAAAGACACAGACCTACTAGAGAATGGACTTGAGGATATGGGGAGGGGGAAGGGTAAGCTGTGATAAAGTGAGAGAGTGGCATGGACGTATGTACACTACCAAATATAAAATAGATAGCTAGTGGGAAGCAGCCGCGTAGCATAGGGAGATCAGCTCAGTGCTTTGTGATCACCTGGATGGGTGGGATGGGGAGGGTGGGAAGGAGGGAGACCCTAGAGGGAGGAGATATGGGAACATATGTATATGTATAATTGATTCACTTTGTTATAAAGCAGAAACTAACACCATTGTAAAGCAATTATACTCCAGTAAAGATGTTAAAAAAAAAATATTACCACATAAATATTGAACTTTGATGGTCCAAGTAGTGGGCTACAATTTTATTTCCTTCTCTATAGGTTCAGTGCAATGATCACTATTGCATTAGATAAAGGATGAAGGATTATTAGATGAAGGATACTTCTAGCATTAAGGTAAAAACAAATGATTACACTCTATCAATCGCTTTAAAACATGCCTCCTTATTCAGAGACCTAAGAGCTAAAAAAACAATATGTCCTCTTCTATGCCCAATTGACAATGATGACACACATATAGGATAATGAGAAGGCAAATTGCCATTCAATAAGAGGAAAATTGGGAGCACAGCAAACACAAGTCTATAGCAATCCTGAAATCCTGTTGGTAGGTGCTGCATGGGATCAGACTCCTGGGTGGTAAGTATGTTCCTGATCCTGTGCTTAGGGAGGAGCTCCCAGCCACTTTTCTCTGAGCTTCTTTCCCTTCCCCTATCCTTCTTAGCCACATTTGAAGTGGGCATTGGAGAATATGTCCTCCTTATTCTTTCAGCAGCTTTCTCAACCCACTTCCTTCTACAGAATATTGGAAGCCCAAGCATTGATTTAGGTCCTTAGCAACTCTTAATATTTTGATCTAGCACATTTTGGGGAAGGGGGAAATAAATGCAGCTCTCTCAAGAATTTAGTCAGTTTCTTATCTATTTGATTCTAATTAGGATTGTTCGCCAATACCTACACCCAAAATAATAATAATAAAAAAAAACTACCTCATCCTCCCTGTCTCTTTCTCTTTCTCTCTCTCAATTTATGGGTGGGTATCTTGAATCTATCAGGCTTAGGTGGGAAAATCTTACACTTGTCACCTTCTCTTTGAGTCATTTTGACCAACTGAAAGGATTTACTGGTATCACAGTCTTGACTGGGTATTTGCTGTCAGACATAATCCATTCAGAGGTTAACAATGAGTATGACAGCCATATGTTTTGATTTGCTTTTCTCTTTTAAGCTGCTTGTTCTCCTCTTTGCCTGGAGGTCTTTGTCTTTCTGTTTGTTCCAACAGGAAACCTGACTAGGAGCTCTGAATGTGGTGGAGGATGATGGCCATTCCTACTTCACTTTAGGAATTCCCTATCATTCCAAAGGGATTGACAAATCAAGAGATATAATAAAACGTTATTAGGAATACTTGAAATTCTGCACCCAGAGCAGTAAAGTCCATGGGGATGATACATGGGATGTGTGTTTATGGTCATAGTAGCAGTAAAAATGCCACCTCTGATGTGGTCCCTGTTTCTTTGTGTTTCAGCAGAAGCCCTGGTTGCCCACTGACCTCTGATTTGGGGCAGACAAGGAGGCAGAAGGGATAAAGATAGGTCAGTAAGCTGAAGGATGGTTTGGCACTCTGGTAGTCCAATACAACTCCACAAGAGAGAAAAGACATTGTGATACAGTGGTTCTATACCAGGAACAACAGACCAGAGAGAGTTGTGGAATTTACACATTCTTGACACTGAAAAGAGACCCACTGTTTAGGGATAGCCTGGTGAGGATCCGTGCTAGTTTGTCAGACAACCAGAGACTGGATGTGGTGGATGGGGACCCATCAAGGTAAGGTGGTACATCACAGTAATCTCTCCACTCAGGAACCAGTGGGAGGAAATCTGCCTGCCGTGGGACACTGCCTTTGAAACCTGAGACAGAATTTATAGGCAGTATCCTAATGGGACAAAAACGCAACCCCAGGGCCAGACACAGGGAGGTGAGTTGAGAGTGGAGGGCAGTGATGGGACTAGCCACTTTTGGAGGTGGGGGAGGCAGTGATCTATGAGCTGGGGGGTCGCAGACTCTCTTTTGTGGAACTATGTCCAGAGGGAGAAGTATTTGAGTCCATGGGACATGGCCAGTACTTGTCCAATGAGGAAAAGGGTATTGTTGAGGAACAGATGGTACTTATCTCTAAGCAGGGGTTGATCCATCTCCTGAGGGAGAGGAAGAAGCATCCACTCCCCACTGGGGGTACTAGGAAATCCACCCCCCCTCTCAGGGATGTGTGATGGCATGGCCAGGGGGGTGGGGGCTCTCAGGGCCATATACTGCCTGGTGTGTGGGAAGCAATGGAATAGACTCTCGTTCCCCACCTGTGGTGGAAGAGGCTGTGTGTCAGGCCCTATACCATCACTTGAGTGTGGTTGGATGGGATCGTCACTGTCAGGACAGAAGAGAGGAAGAGAGTGATTTGGGGTTGGGCAGCCTGGCTCCAATTCCAGTTTCAGGCCTTTCTGGTTCTGTGGCTTTGGGCACGAAGCTGAGGTCCTCTTGGCTTCCTGTTCTCCACCAGTGAAAAGCAGATAATAATATTAGTATCTAAATCATTTCACAATATATACATGTATCAAATCATCACATTGTACACCTTAAACTTACACAGTGTTATATGTCAATTATATCTCAATAAAGCTAGAAAAAAATAACAGTACTTACATCCTCTGGCTGTAATGAAGGTTAAATGAGGCAGTCAATGCAAAGTTCTTGGTACAATGCCTACCACATAGAAAATACAAATTAAATGTTAGCTGTTATTAATATTTACCCCCCTACCTCCTGGAGCTGTGTATATCCTAGGCTAAAGCAATGAAAGGGTGCTGTTTGTAATTCAATTCAAAGCTGAGAAGGAGACAGTTACTCTCTTGGTAGTAAGGCAAGTCGAGATGTCATGGTTTTTCAGATGTGCCACTGGCTCACTAAGATAGCCTCCTTCCATCCCTCTCTCCCACTCTCCCCTTACCTGGCAGAGGAACTAGTAGGGGCAGAGAATGGCTAACAGCCCTTTCTGGGGTCTGTGGCACAACTGAAGGTGGGAGCTGGATGGAGGGGTTGGAGAAGGGGTTTGGGACTGGAGGGCTGTGGGACAAGGGAAATGACCCAAGGAAAGGATTCATGAGTGTACTGAGTATTTGACATCTGAAGAGGTGGCCACAATGCCTGTGTGGAGGCCCTGAGCCTGTGAATAGCACACTGAGGCAACCTGCCTCTGCCAGGGGCAGTACTCAGAGGAACAGTATCCAGAGGAACAGTACCCAGAGGAACAGCAATCAGATGAACAGTACTGAGAGAACAGTACTTAGAGGAATGGTACCCAGAGGAACAGCACTCAGAGGAAGAGCAGTCAGATGAACAGTACTCAGAGGAATACTACCCAGAGGAACAGTACCCAGAGGAATATACCCAGAGGATCAGCACTTAGAGGAACAGTACTCAGAGGAATAGTACCCAGAGGAACAGCACTCAGAGGAACAGCACCCAGACGAACAGTACTCAGAGTAACAGTACCCAGAGGAACAGCACTCAGAGGAACAGCACTCAGAGGAACAGTACTCAGAGGAATACTACCCAGAGGAACAGTACCCAGAGGAATATACCCAGAGGATCAGCACTTAGAGGAACAGTACTCAGAGGAATAGTACCCAGAGGAACAGCACTCAGAGGAACAGTACCCAGATGCAGCCAACCTCTACCAGTGTGGTCCCCAGGTTCTGTCACCCTTGGGTCTCAGAATGCAGTGAGCTAAATAACCTGTATGTGAAGGAAATCACTGATGGGACATTATCGTGGCTGTCACAGGACACGCTGGTGTGGAGCGTGGGTCGGTGGCTGCTCTTCCTCCTCAGATTCCCCCAGCCACCTACGAGGATTTCTCTCAGGTGGAAGGCAGGTTGTAAAGAACCTGTATGGGCTGACATAATACCTATTTAAGTTACTGGATCTACCTCCACTTCCTTGTACATGAAAGGAATGCTGAGTTAACACAGGGAAAATTACAATCAAGGGAGCTTACTAGAGAGGGGGGACCAAGAAGGGAAGGGAAGCTTCACTTAGGAATGGGACGTGGGGAGAGAGGAGGGCAAGCAGGAGTGAAATGTGAGGTAGGCGGGGAGTCTCATGTCCTCACAGGGGTGTAGGGACCCACCATCTCTGTGTGTGTTTCCTGCCGGTTGTGCTTAACAAACATGTTAGCTTCAGGGCCTAATTTCTGTAGCAGCTGAGTTGCCTGGAACCACTACTGCTATTTATTTTCTCTGAGCCTGTGTTTAAGGCGTGATGAAAAACAACTTAACGGCCCAAGCACAACTGCCCCATATTGAGAGACCATTAAGATAAAGTCCCACGTAAGTGGCCCTAATAAAAGAAATTCATCACAAGACATGGAGAGGAAGGTGTCTTTATTCACTAGGTGAATAACACCAGGCATCATCAACGTCGCTTTTCAAGGCTCAGAAATGATCAGTCATTCTCCAAATTACCAACCGCACAAAAATTACTAAATGGTGCGTTATCACTCCCTCTCAGCGAGAGAATGTCTTTGTTTAACGTTTGATTACAAATGGCTTTCCTACGATTATCATTAATAAATCACAGGTAAGTGTAGCCGTAGCTGGGACCAAGGCAGAAAGACTTCATGAGCTGCAGGGAAAAGGAAAAACAAAAAGCGTGTGAAAGCTGACACTTCACGGAGGGCTGGATATCTAGGACTGACTTTCTGGGGGGCCTTGTGTGGGTATCTCAGAAGCAGAGAATGGACTGTGTCTATTCAAGAGAGGTGGGAGTTCTCTAGGGGTTTGATGATGTGCTTTGTGGTCCTACAGCATTTGGAGATGGAGTTTCACCTCTGAGGAGGAGAGTGTATGCAGAAAAAAGTACACAGAAGGGAGAGAGGTCTTTGTCTGTGCAAGAAAGAGGGGATCTGGTCATTAAGAATCTTTGAGAAGAGAGAAAATTAAAGCAATGGAATTATGATCTCTATTATTAGGAAGGAGAGCGATTAGAGAATGTTCCACTATTTCATTCATTCCTTCATTCCTCCAGTCTTTCAGTCAGCAAATATTTATTGAAGTCCTACTATGTGCCAGGTACTGTTAAGGGGCTAATATGGGAAAGTAAAGGGACAGTCCTTGCCTTCATAAGCTCATGCTTTTGGAGAGAAATAAACAAATGAGATAATGGTAGTTTGTAATAAGTGCTATGGAGAAAATAAACAGGTTACGGATAAAGAGTAACTGGTGTATGGAGAGCTACTAATACTTTGGTTACAGTGCTCAGGGTTTCACGTCTCTGGAGAGGTATAATATTTGAACTGAGACCCTAAGGGTGAGAACAATGAATCTTCCAAAAGAACATTTTCAAGAAGGAGTCTGAGGACACAGATAGATGAAAGTTTCTAGCAATAATCACGAAGTGATCAGCTTTGGACTCAGGTCTAACCATGTCACTCAAGTGTCAACAGGCTATTTGGGAGACAAAACTGAACATGGAATGAAATGGAATGAATCCTTTAACTCCTCACCTGGATCTGCTTACAGTGCCTCTGACTGGAGTGCCCACTTGACCACTGCTTTTTACCCAGGTTTCTCCAGACCTTCTTGGAACTGGGACGGTACCCATGTGGTCTCCCGGTGCAGGTATTTAACAAACAGGCTTCACCCTGATTCCACAGTGCCTGCTGTTTGACTGGCTCTCTTGTAAACATGTTGCTCCCAGGCCTGGTTCAGGTTGTGTGACAGACACTACCAACCAGGACACTAGCTAAGGGGAGACAGTTATTTTGCCGAATTAGCAAAATATACGCATCAAGGATCAAAAAAGTCACTCTCTTCCCTTTTGCCACATACATTTATCTTAAGCCTCTGCTTCTATTTGTGAAAATTTGCCAAAGTGTAATTTTACTTTCTTAACAATTTCGGAGATTGTTGACAATGAATTGAGAACTACCGACATGTTAAAATTAAATGTGACCTAAACTCTCTGGGAACTCTTGAGAATTTAAATCTGATGGATGTTGGGACTTCGCTAGCAGTCTGGTGGTTAAGACTCGGCGCTTCCACTGCAAGGGTCACAGGTTTGAACCCTGGTCAGGGAACTAAGATCTCACATGCTGTGAAGTATGGCCTAAATAAATAAATAAGTAAATAAATAAGTAAATAAATATGTAAATAAATAAATCTGGTGGGTGTTTATGAGAAAGACAAAGGAATAAGAGAGCTAGAAGAATGGAGAGGGAGATCCAAGACCCTACAAAGAGTGTAGGAAGGAAAGAACCAGACTATGAAAAAGAGACAAAGGGAGGTGGCCACAGAGAAGTACTAAAACTGTACAAAAAGGGGTCAGGGTAGAGGGAAAAGAGATGGAGAGAGACAGAGCCAAGAATGGAGAAGGAGGGGGGTGGGCAGCAGGGCTGCTGCCGTGTGAAGGGGACAGTGTGGAGATTAAGATCTCTATCTGAGCTTGTGGCTGGAGCGATTACAGTGTATTAGGGTCCTGTCAGTGTTGACAAACACTGCCCCAATTAGGAATTAGTTCCACAAGGCATCAGATATCGAGGCTGCTGTTGACCTGTAAATAGACGGGTCCTCCCTTCTGCCTCTCTTATTCAAATAGGAGCAGCTGTTTCCTAGAATAGCCCAGGAAGCCCAGCCCTCTAAGGCTCCTCCTACAGCAGTCCCCAGGGAACAGAAGTGAATATCAATCACCTGGTATTTAAAAAAACATTTTTTTTTAAACACTGGTAAACACTGGTATTCTGGTAAATGCAAGTTCTTTCCCTAAGAATGCATGTTCAACAACCACAAGAGTTCATTCCCCCCACACTTCATCCAGCATCAATTACAAGACCCATCTTTTTACCACAGTTTCAGGGAAGTACTGTCTAAGGGAGGTGCCTATTTCATGGCCAATAGTCAGTAGGCAATTTTAAATTAATTGCCAAAGACTGGATCAAGAGGGCAGTTGAGCACACACGGCAGACTCATCCTTACCCAAATCTGAGGAAATGATAGAAAAAGAGTATAGTTCTTGCAAAAAACACCCACAACCAGAGTGGAAAATAAGAGGTTTCATGGATGCATCCAAAACTAGAGGGGAATCTCAGAGAGATGAAAGGTAGGTGAAATCAGACAGAAGCAGGAAACGTCTGCAGAAAGGCATGGCAGCGAAGGAGGGTGTGGCTGGTGGGGAGCCCCAAGCCTCCTGAGGCTAGATCCTCAGAACAGGAGCGCTACTGGGTCCAGAGTGGGAGCCTCACCTGGCAGGAGAAACGTCTTCAACTCCCTACCCTTCTCTCTTCTGTCAAGGCAGGCAGCATGGGGAGGGTGGGCTTTTGTCCAGAGAGGAAGGACGGCGCCTCAGGACGTTGGTGCTCCCAGAGAGGCTCCAATATCCAGGAACCCTACTAACTGGGTCACACTGACCAGTGTGTGTTCCATGCCTCTCCAATAACCTTTGGAGGCAGGCTTTCACCTATAGGCTAAAGGGAATCGAAAATACAGACATGAACACACAACCAAGATTCATTAAATATCTGAGGGAAGCCAAAACTATGAAAGTGAGTACCAAACTCAACAAGTGGATGACCTGATATCAGGAACTTGGGCTAATTAATAACAAGAAGAATAAGATGTTAGAATAAGGATAATTAAAATCATTAGAGAGGCAGAAAGGATATTATATTCATGATAATCACCCAGAGACTTGAAAGTTAAAATTTTGATTTTTGAAATAAAAACTCAACAGACTGAATAATAGGATGGAGACAGCTGAAGAACAAGTGAGTAAACTTGAAGACAAAGCTGAGAAATTCTCCTGGAAAGCAAAAATATGAAATAAAAATTAAGATGCTTGGCACATGTGCCAACATACATCTAATGGAAATTGGGGGATAGGTCATTAGCATTAGCTCACAGCAAAGAGAAAACAAACAGAAACACAAGGATCAATTGATAAATCCATAATTACAGTGCAAAACCTTAACTTACTGCACTCACAATCATTAGATGTCATAGAAAAAAAAGAAATGAAATGAATTAAAGTATGTAGAGAAATAGAATGACATAATTAACTGTATATCTTAACTTACTCCAACAGAGAAAACATATTTTTAAACACAAAAAATCTTTCATAAAAAATGATCATGTAGGGCTTCCCTGGTGGCGCAGTGGTTGAGAGTCCGCCTGCCGATGCAGGGGACACGGGTTCATGCCCCGGTCCGGGAAGATCCCACATGCCGCGGAGCGGCTGGGCCCGTGAGCCATGGCTGCTGAGCCTGCGCGTCCGGAGCCTGTGCTCCGCAACGGGAGAGGCCACAACAGTGAGAGGCCCGCGTACCACAAAAAAAAAAAAAAAAAAAAAAAAAAAAAAAAAAAAAAAAAAAAAAAAAAAAAAAAAAGATCATGTTTTAGGTTATAAAAGAAATCTTGATAAACTCCAGAAAACAAAAATCATATGATTTGTATTTATTGATCACAAGACAGTAGTAATATAAATTAACAACCAAAAGAAAGCTTTGTACAGGAAAATTAAAAATCATTCTTCTAAATAATTTTGTAACAGAAAAGGAAGTAAAAAATGGTTATTACCAACTCTGCAAATGCACAAAATTGAGAACACACCTATCAAAGTCTATGGATTGGGCAGAGACAGAGGAGTAGGCATAGTATTACATGCATTTACTAGAACACAAAAAAACATGAAAATCAACTAACTAAGCTTTCAGTTTAAGAAGCTAGAAAAATAATAAAACAAAATGATCTCAAATAAATTAGGAAAAATAATTAGTAAAAATAAAAGCAGAAATTGTTAAATTACAATATCAAAAATAGAGGAGATGAATACAAACAGAAGCTGATTCTTTGAAAAGATTACTAAAATATACAAATATTTGGCAAATCCTGTGGAGGAGGAAAAATAATTTTCCTTCTGCCCAGTTAAGGAAAACAGAGAGAAGGTAAAATAAACAACATAAATTTAAAAGGGATATGGCTACAGATATATAGAAAATAAACTTATAAAACAAAACTTTATACCAATACATTAAAAATACTGTAGACAAAATTAAAAATGCTTGGGAAAATATAAATCATAAAAATTTGCTTAGAAAACAGAAAATCTGACTATAACAATAATCATAGAAGACTTTGAAAGAGTAATAAAACAATTACCTATTAAAAGGGCACCAGGTCCAGACAATGGTAAGGATTAGACTTACAAACTTTCAAGGAACAGATAATTTTCATGTCATATAAATTATGCAAAAACATTGGGAAGAAAAAAAGAGATATTGTAAGAAGCCACCCAATTGTTTTATCAGACTAGCAACCCTAATGACAAATAACTATTATTCAGTGCACAGCACACTCCCATTGGCCCATGCAAGGCCCCTCAATTTGTCATTTGTTCTCACTTTCATTTTTTCCCTTTGCCCTTCAACTCTGCTGCCTGCATCCTGTCCCCTTCCCAGCCCTTGTCATGGGTCAGTCAGCACTCTAGTATATTTGCAACCTTGTAAAAGGCTTTTTGTATGCCTATGTTTTTAAATTCCGCAAATGACATGCTGTAAAATTAAAAAAAAAAAATGTACTGTAGGGAAAGAAAAAACTATTGGCTTATCTCATATCAGAATTTAGACACAAAAGTCTATCACAACTACTTTTCCAGTTCACACCCTGGTATATTACATGCACTATTATGCTCAGATGTCCAAGACACAGTTCAGCAAAAATGTTGCAAAAAAAGTGCCCAATATTATCTAACTTTTTGTGTGTGTATCCTTGTAAATTTGTAAATTGCCAGAAGGCTACTCAAGAAACTGTTAGTAGAGGTTGCTTTGGGGCAGTGGAAATGGAATATTGGAGGGGTGGGGTATTTGGGAATATTTCTTGTCACTTGTGTTCTTTAGAACTTTTTTTCTTTTTAACCATAAGTGTGTTTACTTTTACATTTTAGAAAGAAAAAAAGGGAGGGGGGATACAATGGTTTTTATTGTTCACTGATCTAAAGTCTGATTTCTAGAACCCTCTCCAAGACTTAATGATTCTTTCATTTGTGGGGTTGAGTCTCCCTAACTTGGAGAAAGAGACTTATTTTCTGGGATCCCAAGGAGCAGAGCTAGGAAGAATGAGTGGGGACTGTAAGAGAGAGATGTCAGCTCCCCTTGAGGAAACTTTCTTCAAATTACAGAGAGCCAAAGATAAAATGGACCTCCCTGTTTCTTTCTGAAACAATTTTTCCTGTCAGGCAGAAGTTGGATGAGGCCAGCTGGGAGTAGTCAGTTTAACCCTGAGGTTCCTAGTTCTTTCCTTAAACCAGATTATTCTGATCTTAAAAAGTAGGTAAGTATTTGTTTTGCCAGTTCTGTATGCTTGAAATTCCTCACTATACATACACATATATATGACTACTCTGTGAAATTTAAAGTGCTACAAATCAAAGATACGTTATTTTAGCATATTAATCAGTAAGAGGCTTAATTCCCCCATGTAATTCGTGCTTACATTACATTATTTGTAGGTTTTGAAAAGGTACAATTTTTTTTTTTCCCTATCATAACCTTAAAATCCTTATAACAATCTTGTTAGGCAAACAGAATGAGTACCATGACCGCTTTTTTCGTGTCAAGCCGCTAAGCTGCTCGGTCAGGTTCACCCAGCCTAGTTCTGGCTAGTTTAGGGGGCCACCACATTCTTAACTCTAAACTCAGGGTTCACATAAATTGCATCATTAGGTCGCAATATGCAATCTCAGTCAACAGAATCAAACAGACTGTCACAAATGTAATGAGTTGGTGGGATACTCGGAGCCAAAGAAAATCTGTTTTTGTTTGTTTATCCGTCTTCTTCCTGAATGATTTACCTGGGCAAATAAGGAGGGTTGTTGCCTAAGTTTTCTAGGCATTTCTTCGACACAACGCTGGTTTACTTTGTACTGTGTAGACCTGCGCTGGCCAAGCTGCATTTCCGAGAGGCACGTGAGTCCCCGGGTCTGGTGAAAGCCTAGCTGTTTTTTTTTTTTTCGGTACGCGGGCCTCTCACTGTTGTGGCCTCTCCCGCTGCGGAGCACAGGCTCCGGACGCACAGGCTCAGCGGCCATGGCTCACAGGCCCAGCCACTCTGCGGCATGTGGGATCTTCCCGGACCGGGGCACGAACCCTTGTCCCCTGCATCGGCAGGCGGACTCTCAACCACTGCGCCACCAGGGAAGCCCGAGGCTGTTTTGTTCTACTCCTATAGTCCTGGAGGTTTCAGACTATCCCCGGCTCCGCTTTGTCACCGGAGGATGAATCATTCATTGGAAGTTGCTAATAGGCTGGGAAACAGCAACCGGATCCAGTAAACGGTTGAGTGGTGTTATTCGCGCTTTGTTTACACTAGACTGTAGAATAACTCAGGGGCGAATTGGCCTTAAGTGAATTACTGACACAACCAGCCCTAGGCCTGAGGGAGCTGCAATTAACGCATTAATCACAAGAAGCCACCGGGGCCCGCGTGTTAACACACGGGATTTAGTAGCACTCCACTAAGTTGTTGATGAAGCCTGCGGCGGGATGAAAACCCTTAGAATACAAATGTGACATTCCATGCCCCTTTATTTGTTAGTCAATAATCAGAATAACCCCAGTTTCACAGCTTCTGTGTTGGATTTGCTCTTCCTTTCTTTCCTCCGCTAATCGCCAGCGAGGCGCGATAGGGTAGACTTTAACTTTGATTTGAACCCCCTCTGCCTCCCCCTAAATAAAAGCACAGGTTTTTAACCACATGCGTATATTGCATAGACATCAAAGAAAAAAAAAAGCCTCATGCATTTCCATTAAAGCCGCGCGGACCAGGGGGAGGCACCAAGCTGGGTGCGGGCTTTTGAGGCGGTGGAAATTGATAAGGTTCATCTGCATACAAAAGACTGAATGGAGAGGCAGCGGGGTGAGCGAGGTCGGACACCCAGATGGATTTTTTAATTCTGGGGAAAATAACACCACGCTCACAAGTGATAACTGAGCCTTTCTTCCCAACTCAGACCAAAATATGATTTCCATTTGTGCATTGGAGGAGAAGAAAATTATACAGAATTTCATTCTGCAGCATAATAAGGCTTCACACTGAATAATGCTACCATAAGGCAGTGTAATTACTGAAGGGTAGAAAATACACTTTCAGTTTATATCTAATCACAATACCACATTGTCTGCTTTGGAAAAAAAAATCTGGGGCGGGGGTGCGGCGCGTTGCTAGATTGTGAGTGGGACCGAGGGGAAGTTGTTTGTCTCGAACTTATCAGAGTGCTGAGAAAAGGTGTTAGTGGGTGCCTTGGCATCATCTAAGACTGGATGGATCCAGGAGGTATGGGCTTCTTTCCTCTGAGGATCTCTAGACGTTTCTCCTCTTCTAAAATGAATTGTCCTGCTCTATGCTGACCCATTAAGACCATGGGTAGTGCACACAGTGATCAAATAAAGAGCTGAGACTCTTCAGGGACTGAAAGAGACAGAATCAGTCAAGTTATTATTACTGTTTGATTGTCCTGATTATTTGAAATAGCTGAAGAGGAGTTTTGGTTATGTGTTTCTCGTTGGTACTTGACCCACTACAAATTGTTCCTTCCATTTTGCGATCTATTTCTTATCCACTCTAAAGTAATATATGTTTATTATAAAATATTTTGAAACATAGAAAAGCCTAGTGGGGAAAAAAACATGAATTTTTCTACCAGGTAAAAAAATAAAACTGTTAATATTTTGGAGAACTTTTCTTAGTGGTGTGTGTGCTGTGTTTTGTTCTGTTTCATCCTGGATAATAGAAAAGAGTTTTCACAGTGGCAGAACTTGTTTGCACAGTAGATATTAAAAGCAATTCTGGTTTGAAAGCAATGTATTTTAGAGTTATATTTTAGAGGCAGTGTAAGAAGCCTCTAGTCTTAATAGTTTCCAGCCCAGTGGTTCTTAAACGTGTATACATCAGAATCACCTGGAGAGCTTGTTAAAGCATAGATTGCTGGGCTCCACCTACCCAGAATTTCTGAACCTGCAGGTCTGGGGTGGGGCTGAGGTTCTGCATTGGTAACAAGTTCCAGGGTGATGTGATGCTGGTACTGATTTGGGCACCACACTTTGAGAAGCACTGCCTTTGACTGGTTGAGGGTGTGGTTGGGAGAATGACAAAAATTGTAAACTTCCAGGGCAGAGAAAAGGGGGAGGTCTTAAAATATTGAGTAACTGTTTGTGAAGCAAATTTACTGAAGTAATCTCATTAATAGTGTGGTAGACAGAATAGTAGTTCCTCAAATATATTCACATCCTACTCACCAGAATTTGGGATTGGCAAGAGAGAATTAAGGTTGCAAATGGAATTAAAATTGGTAATCAGCTGACCTTGAGGTGCGGAGATTATCCTTGTTTATCTGGATGGACCCAATGTAATCAAAACGTCCTTATAAGTGAAAGAGGGAGACAGGAAAGTCAGTGTCAGAGTCAGAGAGGGATCTGAATATGCTGTGATACTGACTTTGCAGATGGAGGAAGGGGCTACAAGCTGAAGAATGTAGGTGGCCTCTCTTGACTGGAAAAGGCAAGGTAATGTATTCTCTATTAGATGCTCCAGAAGCAATGCAGCCCTGCTGGCACCTTGATTTTAGCCCAGTGAGACTCATTTAAGACTTCTGACCTCCAGAACTATAAGATAATAAATCTGTGTTGTTTTCACCCACCAAGTTTATAGTAATTTGCTGTAGCAGCAATAGGAAACTCATACCAGTAGCCATCCACTCACATACACACAATGTGCTATGACACATGGATCCCATCATTGTTTCCTGAGCAACTTTCTTCATCAGTTAACATTGTTTAGATTCACCTAGCACCTGTACTGGCCAGACCTGCAGAATCACCATTGTGTCATGCCAATTATAAGGAAGGCTCAGAAGGCGTAGGCCAAGCCAGAGACCCTTACTGAGACCTGGTGTTCTTGGCCTGGTCCCTGGGCAAGTTTAGTTGATGTGCTCAAAGGCTGAAGACTCCTCTGTCACCACTAGGGAAAGTGCTGAGTCCTAACCACTGGACCACCAGGGAACTCCCTCTGTCACCACTAGGAATGAGCAAGTTGTTTATAAACATTTTCTTACTTAAGGGACACAGAGATTGGTGGTAGGGATCATTATAGATGGTACATTAAGAAATTTGGGCCAGATTGCACAGAGTTTGCTAAGGATTGGGGAGAGGATAGGGTATCATTTATTTTGGTCTCAGATTCACCCTAGAAACCTTTTCCAGCACTGGTTATAGCAACTAGACCTAGAAGATCCCATAGATCTATGTGTCTATCCCTCCCCTCTGCCAATACCAATCTTGATTACTGTAACTGTACAGTAGGTCTTAAAATTGGATAGAGTGGCCCCTCCTGCTTTATTCTTCTTTTCAAAACTTTTAGCTATTCTAGTTTCATTCTCTAAAATATGACTTTTAGAGTGGTCTTGTCTATAACTACAAAAAATCTTGCTGGTATTTTGATGGGAATTGCATTAAAACTATATATCGTTTGGGGAGGATTGACATCCTTTTTTTTTTTAACATCTTTATTGGAGTATAATTGCTTTACAATGGTGTTAGTTTCTGCTTTATAACAAAGTGAATCAATTATACATATATATATGTTCCCATATCTCCTCCCTCTTGTGGCTCCCTCCTTCCCACCCTCCCCATCCCACCCATCCAGGTGATCACAAAGCACTGAGCTGATCTCCCTGTGCTACGCGGCTGCTTCCCACTAGCTATCTATTTTACGTTTGGTAGTGTACATATGTCCATGCCATTCTCTCACTTTATCACAACTTACCCTTCCCCCTCCCCATATCCTCAAGTCCATTCTCTAGTAGGTCTGTGTCTTTATTCCTGTCCTGCCCCCAGGCCCTTCACGACACTTCTTTTTTTCTTACATTCCATATATATGTGTTAGCATATGGTATTTGTCTTTCTCTTTCTGACTTACTTCACTCTGTATGACAGACTCTAGGTCCA
>RJWK010050726.1:0-16186 GCA_004363435.1 Platanista minor | reverse complement strand
AAAAAAAAAAAAAAAAAAAAAAAAAAAAAAAAAAAAAAAAAAAAAAAAAAAAAAAAAAAAAAAAAAAAAAAAAAGATCAGAGCAGAAATAAATGAAATAGAAATGAAGAAGATGATAGCAAAGATCAATAAAACTAAAAGCTGGTTCTTCGAGACGATAAACAAATTTGATAAACCTTTTGCCAGACTCATCAAGAAAAAAAGTGAGGGGACTTAATAAAATTAGACATGAAAAAAGAGAAATTACAACTGACACTGCAGAAATACAAAGGATTAGAAGAGACTACTACAAGGAACTATATGCCAATAAAATGAAGAAATGGACAAATTCTTGGAAAGGTACAATTTTCCAAGACTGAACCAAGAAGAACTGGAAAATATAAACAGACCTATCACAGGTAATGAAATGGAAACTGTAATTAAAAGTCTTTCAACAAACAAAAGTCCAGGGCCACATGGCTTCACAGGTGAATTCTATCAAACATTTAGAGAAGAGCTAACACCCATCCTTCTCAAACTCTTCCAAAAAACTGCAGAGGGAGGAACGCTCCCAAATTCGTTCTACGAGGCCACCATCACCGTTATACCAAAACCAGACAAAGATACCACAAAAAAAAGAAACTTACAGACCAATATCACTGATAAATATAGATGCAAAGATCCTCAACAAAATACTAGCAAACAGAATCCAACAGCACATTAAAAGGATTATACACCATGATCAAGTGGGGTTTATTCCAGGAATGCAAGGATTCTTCAATATATGCAAATCACTCAATGTGATACACCATATTAACAAATTAAGGAATAAAAACCGTATGATCATCTCAATAGATGCAGAAAAAGCTTTTTACAAAATTCAACACCCATTTGTGATAAAAACTCTCCAGAAAGTGGGCATAAAGGGAACTTACCTCAACATAATAAAGGCCATATATGACAAACCCACAGCAAACATCATTCTCAATGGTGAAAAGTGGAAAGCATTTCCACTAAGATCAGGAACAAGAGAAGGATGTCCACTCTCACCACTCTTATTTAACATAGTTATGGAAGTCCTAGCCACAACAATCAGAGAAGAAAAGGAAATAAAAGAAATACAAATTGGAAAAGAGGAAGTAAAACTGTCACTGTTTGCAGATAACATGATTCTATACATAGAAAATCCTAAAGATGCCACCAGAAAACTACTAGAGCTAATCAATGAATTTGATAAAGTTGCAGGATACAAAACTAATGCACAGAAATCTCTTGTATTCCTATGCACTAACGATGAAAAATCTGAAAGAGAACTTAAGGAAACAATCCTGTTTACCATCACAACAAAAAGAATAAAATACCTAGGAATAAACCTACCTAAGGAAACAAAAGACCTGTACTCAGAAAACTATCAGACACTGATGAAAGAAATCAAAGATGACAAACAGATGGAGAGACATACCATGTTCTTGGATTGGAAGAATCAATATTGTGAAAATGAATATACTACCCAAAGCCGTTGGGTACTATACTACAGATTCAATGCAATCCCTATAAAATTACCAATGGCATTCTTCACAGAATTAGAAAAAAATTTTTTACAATTTGTAGAGAAACACAAAAAACCCTAAATAGCCAAAGCAATCTTGAGAAAGAAAACTGGAGTTGGAGGAATCAGGCTCCCTGACTTCAAATTATACTACAAGTCTACAATAATCAAGACAGTATGGTACTGGCACAAAAACAGAAATATAGATCAATGGTACAGGATAGAAAGCCCAGAGATAAACCCACACACATATGGTCACCTAATTTACGACAAAGGAGGTAAGAACATACAATGGAGAAAAGACAGCCTCTTCAATGAGTGGTGCTGGGAAAACTGGACAGCTACATGTAAAAGAATGAAATTAGAACACTCCCTAACACCATACACAAAAATAAACTCAAAATGTATTAAAGACCTAAATGTAAGACTGGACACTATAAAACTCTTAGGGGAAAACATAGGAAGAACACACTTTGACATAAATCACAGCAAGATCTTTTTTGATCCACCTCCTACAGTAATGAAAATAAAAACAAAACTAAACAAATGGGACCTAATGAAACTTAAAAGCTTTCTCACAGCAAAGGAAAATATAAACAAGATGAAAAGACGATCCTCAGAATGGGAGAAAATATTTGCAAATGAAGCAACAAAGGATTAATCTCCAAAATGTGCAAACAGCTCATGCAGCTCAATATCAAAAAAACAAACAACCGAATAAAAAATGGGCAGAAGACCTAAACAGACATGTCTCCAAGGAGGATATACAGATGGTCAAGGGCCACATGAAAAGATGCTCAACATCATTAATTATTAGAGAAATGCAAATCAAAACCACAGTGAGGTACCACCTCACACCAGTCAGAATGGCCATCATTTAAAAATCTACAAATAACAAATGACGGAGAGGGTACAAAGAAAGGGGAACCCTCCTACACTGTTGGTGGGAATATGTAAATTGGTGCAGCCACTATGGAAAGCAATATGGAAGTTCCTCAAAAAACTAAAATAGAGCTGTCATATGATCCAGCAATCCTACTTCTGAGCATATCTCCAGACAAAACTATAACTCAAAAAGATACGTGTACCCCTATGTTCATAGCAGCACTATTCACAATAGCCAAGACATGGAAACAACCTGGATGTCCATCAACAGATGAATGGATAATGATGTGGTACATATATACAATGGAATACTACTCAGCCATAAAAAAGGATGAAATAACGCCATTTGCAACAACATGGATAGACCTAGAGATTATCATACTAAATGAAGTCAGTCAGACAGAGAAAGAGAAATACCGTATGATATCACTTATATGTGGAATCTAAAATATGACACAAATGAACTTATTTATAAAACAGAAACAGACTCACAGACATAGCAAACAGACTTGTGGTTGCCAAGGGGGAGGAGGGGTGGGAGAGGGATGGATTGGGAGTCTGGGGTTAGCAGTTGCAAACTGTTATATATAGAATGGATAAACAACAAGGTCCTAGTGTATAGCACAGGGAACTATATTCAATATCCTGTGATAAACCATAATGGAAAAAATATAAAAAAGTATGCACATATGTATAACTGAATTACTTTACAGCAGAAACTAACACAACATTGTAAATCAACTATACATCAATAAAAAATAATAAATTAGAATGTAATTTCAGAAGGTCTAGAACTCCAATAGGAGTTCTAGAAAGAGAAATCAGAGAAAGTAGTAGGGAGGACATTACCAAAGGAATAATATAAGACATGTAAGAAAACAGAAGAAATAACATAAGTTCCCAGAACTGGAGGACATAATGCCCAGTCCAAAGAATGCCAGAAGGACTATATCAGTGCAATCAACATGAACTCAGACTCAGCTAAATCAGACTGGTCTTCTCCCTCCAGTATAGATTTAAAACTTTTGGCTGTCATATCACTAGTGATCCCCTTTCAATGCCTGTCCCCAGTAGAGAACAACTTTCTCTCCTGTGCCCTAAATCTACTTTGTGCTGGGGCTGGCTCATATCAGCTTGCAAGAGCTGATAATTTGTCAGGAATTTTGCAATGTGGTTGTATGATATTGTGATTTATAACAAGACTAGCACAGAGCTTCTAAATCCCTTAAGTGGCAGAGGGATAAAGGTGTCTTTTGTTATGTTAATGAGGTGACTTTTGGGACGTCCCTAGGTCACCTAAGGATGGAGGCTGGTTGCCAGAGGAAACAACCCTGTGACTGGGGTTGGAACTTTCAATGCCACCTGTCCCACCCTTCAACCCCTGGGGAGGGGAGAGGGGCTGAAGGTTGGATCAGTCACCAACGGCCAATGATTTAATGAACCATGCCTATGTATGAAGCCTCCACAAAACCCCAAAAGGATGGGATTTGGAGAGTTTCCTGGTTGAACACATAGAGATTCAGGTAGAATGACACATCTGGAGAGGACATGGGAGTCCCTCCCACATACCTCACCGTATGCATCTTGTCCATCTGTTGGTCCTGAGTTATATCTTTTTATATAACCTGGTAATCTAGTAAGTAAAATATTTCTCTGAATTCCCTGAACTGCTCTAGCAAATTAACTGAACCCAAGAAGGGGGTCATGGGAACCTCTGATCTATGGCTGGTCACTCTCAAGCACAGGTGACAATCTAGACTTGTGACTGGTATCTGAAGTTGGGGAGGGGGCAGTTTTGTAGTGCTGAGCCCTTAACCTGGGGGATCTGATGCTGTCTCTGGGTCGATAGTGTCAGAATTGAGTTAAACTGTAGAATGCTCAGGTTGTGTCTTAAGAATTTCTGGTTGGTGTCAGGACACCTGTCCCCCACCCCATGCACATACACACATACATTGGAATTAGTGATCAGAACTACCTTTTAGGTTGTTAAATACAACCATCACTATATAAACTTTCAATTAAATTATCTTAATAGCAAAAATAATGGATTCTCAAAACATCACTTCCTAATGATTTTACACCATTTTATAATAATCTATGCTCTTGAGGTAATCTGTATCTGTATGGTGGAAATACCATCTAAAATCAGGCTACTGGGCATCTTTCTTGACTCTGCATTGATGACATCACATTGGTAGTTTGAATTCGTCCACAGTGAGAATATTTACACTGCAGAAATTGGCAAACAGCACAAACCAGGGCTTTTTCCCCCAGATTGCCAGTGGTTAAACATATACCAGTATATCTCTACTTATACAATTCTTTGCATATTCCTCTTGGATATACAGTTGGATAAATGGGCAGACTGCTGGTTGGTTGGTGGGTTATGTGGCTGGTTGGCTAACTGGCAGTGAGATTGGAAGGCCCCTCCCTTTCTGACAGTCCCTGGAGCCTAAAGACCACATTCCCAGTGCATGGACAGCAGAGCAACATGAGGAGGGCCTGACTCTAGCTGCCAAATGTCTGTTCTTAGCTAAAAGTGTCATCAGTCGGCTCAGTCTTGCCTAAGCATGGAGAAGGAACAGCTTGCTTGGAGAAGTGGGATATCTCCACCCATATTGCTAAGAGAAGGAAAGCCTTCCATGCAGAGGGAAGAGGCTGCCTTTTAGACTCTTCATGCCTGTAAGTGGCCTTGGTGTCAAGCTGTCCCCTGCCCATTTCGCTGCCCACCACACATGCAGCACTGGAGGCTGACAGCACCACGCCTTACTGACATACTCCTTATTTTCATGGAGCCTTGCTGGCAGCTAGGCAAGTGAAGAGCTAGCTACACAGCTCAGATTATACAGAAATTGCTGGTAAGAAACTCAGGCAGTCACTGGTGCAACAGAATATGAAGGGACCGGTATAATCAGGAACACCCTAATAATGACAGGTGTGAATAGCAGCGCGCTGTTGTGTGACCTGATTCCACTGGAGAAGCCAAGCAAGGCACCCTTAACCCACCAGTACCTGCCCCCACCCCCAACCCATCTTGCTCAAGAATGTCAGGAAACACCTCCTACTGTTTTCCGGGCTCCTGGAAATGGTGGAGGGCTGGGCTCTCATCCCGGCTCTGTTTCTCTGTGACCCTGAGTATGTTAATTAATCCCTCTGGGCCTCAATTTTCCATCTGTAAAGGAATGGAATGAGCTTAGATCAGCATCTCTCAGAACATGTTGATGGCTATTTAAAAGAAAAAAAAAAGATTTTGTGGTCAGAAGTCAGACGTTTCTTGGACAAATGTTCTGAAAACCCTAGCCCCATACTGGATCCCTTCCTGAGAGATTTGCAGTGTTCTTGGGTACATATTAAAGGCTCTGAGAAGTCCTGCAGGAGAGAACTATGTCTATTTTTATTCTAAGATGTGTCAAATTTATTTCATAACAGAATCCTTTTTAAAGAATTGCTGTTTTGGAGTATCTTCAAGCATGGGTAAGAACCTTTTGGGGGCCTCCCTGGTGGCGCAGTGGTTGGGAGTCCACCTGCCGATGCAGGGGACACAGGTTCGTGCCCCGGTGCGGGAAGATCCCACATGCCGCGGAGCGGCTGGGCCCGTGAGCCATGGCCGCTGAGCATGCGCGTCTGGAGCCTGTGCTCCGCAACGGGAGAGGCCACAACAGTGAGAGGCCCGTGTACCGCAAAAAAAAAAAAAAGAACCTTTTGCAGGTAGGGACCATTCAGTATGATCTGGCTGATTCCAGGGATAATTGTGGTCATTTCATGTTTATTTCCAAGTCACTGGCCACAGGGTAAAGTGAAACAGGATGGAGCAAACATTGTGGGCCTCCTCTGTTCCAGGTGCTTTTTACATCTCTCATGTTATTTAAACCTAATGAAAAACTCTGAGAGGAGGGCATATTGCACCAATTTAACGGATGAGGAATATGAGGCTTACTGATATTAAATTACTGACTCAAAGCTTCACAGTCAGCAAGTGGCAGAGCTGAGATGTGGCCAGAGCATCTGATTCTGAGCCCCCTTCCCTCCCCACCGTGTATCTCCCAGGAGGGTAGAGAGGCCTGGGATCCGCTTGTGTTCTTTCTCCCTTTCTGGGCATGAGCTGCAGCTCTTCCCATCGCCTTCTGGGCCTGGGCAAGCCCTCCCCACGCATGGAGCTCCTCCACGCAGTCCCCCTGGGCAGCTGCCGCTGCAGAGCTCTTTGGGCTCTGACCCCGTCTCTGTGCCACGGCTGCTCTGTGGCCTGGCTTCCACCCCACACCCCAGGCTCACCAAGTATTCGGTCTTCCTGGGTTTCTGCCTGGTGTCCTGCACCTCACCCGCTGCAGGAAGTCTCCCCAAGTTCTCCCATTGCCCTCTCTGTGCCCCCTCCCCATTCTCATTCCTGGTGCCCGTCATAGTCGGCCTTATATTAGAGACATACATGTGCTTGCTTCCCCTCAGGACTGTTTGTTTGAGTGGCTCAGGAGCCCTGGCTGCTGGCTCAGGGGTTACCGTGGAAAGTCTGGGGTCAGCCCAGCACTTCCCCGAGTGTATCAAGTTTGTGGGACCCTGTTCCCGGCCTCTCTACATCCCACCCTGACCCCACAGACCCCCGTGAGTGTGGGCACCCCTGGGAGACAGGAGAGTGAGTAGATGGAAGCTTGGTAGATAGAAGAGTGACTCTGGCGTCAGAGAGACCAGCCCTGGCCCCCCACCTTCACCTCTCTGAGCCTCACCTGTGAGACGGAGACCCAGGGTGGGCCTGAGAACTGAACGGAAAAATGGACTTAGCGTTCTCCGCCGCCGGCTCTGCACACAGTGAGCGAGTGATACGCGCGGTGAGGAGGAAGCAGACGGCGCTGCTGAAGACGACTCGGGGCAGAGCCCTCCAGGGCTGCTGCAGGACGGCCTCTCTGGGAAATGGACTCCGAGAGGAAGAGCTGCCTCCGGGGCGCGTACAGGCGAGAGCTGTTAGGGGCCACACCTGTGCGGGGGCGGGGGAAGGGAGGACGCAGGATTGCATAAGGGAAGAACTGGAGGCTTCAGCTGACTCCAGGGGCTGGGGGCGGGGGCTGGGATGCTTCGGTGTTGTCCTGTGTTGCGGGGAGGGGCCAGACATTTATACCCCTAAGTTGGTCACTCACCCACTGTGGACCGCCCTGGAGGGAGGGGAGATCGTGCTCCAGGCAAGTTTCTTCAGCTCAGCCCAGCCTCACGGGCCGCGTGCAGGCTGCTGTCTGGCCATGCTCTCAGCAGCAGGCATGATGAATCCTTCTTTCCGAAGGGGGTCTGAGCAGCTCCTGGTGATGCCCGCTCCAGAGGTCCTTGAGCGAAGTGGTTCTCAAACTCACATCATCTGGAGGCTGTGTTAAACCATCACTAGAGCCCCAAGTGCTAGAGTTTCTGATTCAGTGGGTCCCAGGTGGGGTGGGCCCGAGAATTTGCTCCCAGGTGGTGATGCTGCTGCCGCACCAGGGGACCACATTCTGAGCACACTGTTCTAGTGTCATCTTTTTATACCTGGCACACGGGGTATTATTTGGGGACTGTGAATATCCTGCTCCTCAAAGACCTCTCGCACTATGGTTTTAGCATCCACTGACTTGCAGGTGTTGATTATTCTATCAGTGGTTGCAAATGGTGCTTTGCTAATTCTCTGATTCCTTCTGGATTAGAGGAACTTTCTGTCTCTTTACCCTTTAGATCAGTGGCTCTGTATTTGAATTACCTGAGAGCTTTTAAAAATGATTAGTGCCTGCATATATACAATGGAATATTACTGAGCCATAAAAAGAAATGAAATTGAGTTATTTGTAGTGAGGTGGATGGACCTAGAGTCTGTCATAAAAAGTCAGAAAGAGAAAAACAAATACCGTATGCTAACACATATATATGGAATCTAAAAAAAAAAAAGGTTCTGATGAATCTAGGGGCAGGACAGGAATAAAGACGCAGACGTAGAGAATGGACTTGAGGACACGGGGAGGGGGAAGGGTAAGCTGGGCTGAAGTGAGAGAGTGGCATGGACATATATTCACTACCAAATGTAAAATAGATAGCTAGTGGGAAGCAGCTGCATAGCACAGGGAGATCAGCTCGGTGCTTTGTGACCATCTAGAGGGGTGGGATAGGGAGGGTAGGAGGGAGATGCAAGAGGGAGGAGATATGGGGATATATGTATATGTATAGCTGATTCACTTTGTTATACAGCAGAAACTAACACACCGTTGTAAAGCAATTACATTCCATTAAAGATGTTATAAAAAATGATTAGTGCCTGCCCTCCAAATTCTGCTTTAATTGGTCTGGTTGGGGCTTAAGTATCAATTTTTTTTTAAATCTCCCAGGTGATTCTGCTGTGTAGTCAGGGCTGAGAGCCTGCTCTGGGTATTGGAGAGCCATGGAAGAATTTGATGCAGAGAAGCGAAGACCCCGTTGGAGTTTTAGAAGGGGCCCTCCAGGGAGGGCTGGGGGCAGGGAGCCGAGCGGAGTGAGAATGCTGTTGCAAAATCCTGCTGAAACACCATGAAGGGGAAATCAAAGGAATAAAGTTCATGTGCAGAAGCATTTAGATGTTGCAGTCCTGGGAGATGTCTTTGAGGAAGTTGTGGGCTGAAGTTAATAAGAAATGAAGAGACAATCTCCTTCATATATGTGACTGGGCCTGCGTGTCTAGCGTTTTTGCATTCCTCAAAACTCACACTTAGAAACGTCTGGGAAGACAGAGAAGGACCAAGGGTGAGAGTGAGGCATGTGCCCTCACCACGTTTGCTCTCCAGCTCCTGAGAGCTGAGCAGCCAGCCATCTTCCCCACCCCCCACCCCCCCGGAAAGTGGCTTTAAGACACAAGAGGGAAAACGATCCTTTTGGCTTAAGGTTCTCATTAGTTTTAAGATTGCTCGTTGTGGTTGGCTTTATGCTGCTATTTATTTAAATTACACTTACAGCTATCAACCATGGTGTGGAGGTGGGAGCCCAGGATTTGGGGGAGGGCGTTACACTGCTCAGCACCCCGACAGAGTGTGACAGGCCTGTGGCTGCCAGGGCTGAGCCCATCGCCCCCGGACAGACAGACTCCAGTGCAGCTCAGGAAGGCCCATCTGGCTGACGGGGTCTGGCTTGGCGCCTCTCCTTTGCAGAAGGGGCCCTTCCTGGGCATCTGAAACAGTCTCCACTAGCATGTTTCTTAAAGGACTGCAGCTACAATCACTGGAAGACTGACCCTGGGTTGTTTCATGGATCCTTGTCCTTAGCTCTGCAAACCCCTCAGGGAAAGGCCTGGCCTAGAGCACTGCTGAGAGGCTGCCATTCCTTCACATGCCCCCAGCCTTCGAGACTGCCCTCCCAGGGCCCAGTGTATACCACAGGCACTTAGCAGCAGCGTCCTCCAGCCCAGCGTCTCACAGCCACAGCTGACTTCATTCCATCAGGAGGTCATTCCAACTTCTCTCTCATACCCAAGGAGGGTGAGGGGTACCCAGGCATGGTGGTCATACCCTGGGAGCACCCAGTAGTCAGAGAGCCAAGAGCTGGGTCAAGGATTATATGTGACACAAGTGACAGGGCACAGACAGTGCGTCACGAGTATTGGAGGACCGTGGGGGAAGGAAGATGAATGACAACTCCTTGAAGAAAGTAGCATCCGAGGGGCTTCCCTGGTGGCGCGGTAGTTAAGAATCTGCCTGCCAGTGCAGGGGACACGGGTTCGAGCCCTGGTCTGGGAAGATCTGACATGCCGCGGAGCAACTAAGCCCGTGCACCACAACTACTGAGCCCACGTGCCACAACTACTGAAGCCTTCACGCCTAGAGCCCGTGCTCCACAAGAGAAGCCACCGCAATGAGAAGCCCGTGCACCACAAGAAAGAGAAGCCCCCACTCACCACAACTAGAGAGAGCCCATGCGCAGCAACGAAGACCCAATGCAACCATAAATGAGTGAATGAATGAATGAATGAAGAAAGTAGCATCCAAGTAGTGTCTTGGGATGCTTAGAACTTCTTGGGGTGGGACAGGGCACACCAATAGCCGAAAGCAGTACTGTCTCTCCAGGGAAGCCAGTCTCCTATGTGAGCCCTTGTCAACAGAAAGTGCCAGAAGAAGGAGTCTGAAGTCCCAGGTTACATCTGTGCGTGGTTATGGGAGCCTGTGGTACAGAAGACCCCTTCTCCATTGCTAAGACCAAGAAGTGACTGCAGTCTTGGTTTTGCCACTGCCCTTACTGTGTGACCTAGGGCAAGTCCCCCCCACCCCCACCCCACCATGGGCCTCAGTGTCCTCACTTTCTGCTCGGCCCTTCAGGCTGTAGCACTCTGCGGCCCTGGAGTTATTCTTTGGGCCCAGGCTCCCATTCAAAGGGGCAGAACTGGCTTGGGCCCAGTCTGTCACCACTCTCCCCTCCTGTGGCCTGCACTTTGGGTACAGCAGCAGGGAGCACCAGGGGTTTGCAGGCTGGTGAGCAGATGAGGCCGACCACTCTCTCCAGGTTTATCTACTGCAAGCTGCAAGCAGTGGGGGGAGGGACATTGGGACTCTAGCTTTGGTGCTCTGTGACCTTGGGCGAGTCACTTTCCCTTTCTGGATTTCAGGTTCCTCATCTGTTGAAATGGGCAATGCCTGCGTCTGTCCTCCAAGAATTGTTGGGCAGGTCAAAGTTGCTGGCCTTTGAACCCAGTAAAGAGCCTTTGGTTGAATGTAGGGGGAGAACAGTTATTTTCATCATGAGGTAGAATCCTCGGGTCCCTTCCTCCCCGTAGGAGATTTGTAAATATGGGGCAGTGTTTTTTCCTCATAGCCGGGTCACCGGATTTCGTTTTCTTTCTCCTCCTTCAGCTCTCCATCCCCTTCAAAAGATGAAATTGCCTGCCACCCAGCTCCAGAGGAGTGCTGTGAGGTTCAATGAAGTAATACTTGCAAAAACCATCTGGCTATGAAACCAGCTCCTTTTGTTGCTTTCCCTGGGCTCTGCATGCCCACCTCCCTGCCCCCAGAGAGGGAGCTGGGTGGGATCCTTGCCAGGCCCCCAGCTTCAGAGGCCCCTCCTCCCCACACTTTCCTCTTGCAGCCCCAGCTCTGGGTACCTGGTACTTTGTCCTGGGTCCTCTGACACCCCAGAGCAGGTGCCTTCATACATTACCAAGCCTTGGCCACCTAGCCCTCTACAGGCCAAAGATTCACACAAAAGGACCAAGCTCTTTTCTCTCCTTGGAGTTTTTCTCCCTTTCTTAGAGAATGTCAAAGAGAGAAATGGAGTTTAGAAGAAATCAATGTCTTTGGATGGAGGAGAACTTGCTGCATACACAGTAAATCAATTTGGCACAAATTTACAGAGCACCTGCTGTGGGTGGAGCCCTCAGCCCTGGAGGGAAGCAGCCCCCTCTGGGCCACGGAGAAGATCACGGGCAGGAGGGGAGATCGACACAGGCATTAGTAATTCATATTTAAGCTGAAGAGTGTTGCCAAACCAGAAAACCGTTTACCCCTCTGAGCTGCCTCTTCCTTACCTGTGGTATGCTGGCAATAATACCTACCTAGAGGTGATTGTGCAGAAAACAGGAAATGAATTTTTTTAATGCCATGTGAAAGGACTTTGCAAGTAGCAAAACACCATCTGGCAGCGTTTCTTGGAGGAGGCTGGATTTGCACCTTGAAAAATGGTGTAATATTAAGTTTGACTGTTAGTACCAGAGAAATCCAAAATAGCAAATGACTTAAGCAAAATACAAGGCTCTTTTCACAGAAGTAGCCAGAGGTAGGTGGCCCAGTGCTAGTATAGTAGCTCCATGGGGTCAAGAACCCACAGTATCCTTCTGCCTTGTTGCTTTTCTATATATTGCTTCAGTCCCAAGATTACCTCATGGTCCAAAATGGCTGCTCCAGTTCCAGCCATTAAATCCACATTCCAGACACCAAGGAGGAAAAGGAGAAAGATCTATCTCTTCCCTTTAGGTAAAAGTCCCTGAAGTGGCACTTACTTGTTGACTAGATCTTAATCACATGGCCATATCTACTGTAAGAAATGCTGGGAAATGTAGTCTTCCTTCTGAGTGGCCATATTCTCAGCTAAATATCCCATGGAACAGTGGAGAACAGAGTTTGGGACAAACAAGCCTCAGCTGCTACAGGTGGGAGGGCCTCTGGCTGCTTGCAGACTTTGTCTTCAGCTCTCATTTCTTTTTGCTTTAAGGAGCCCTCTTTCTGCCCCTCCCATCTGGTATCCAGATGAATGAACCCACAAGAGCTTGGCCGGCTGTCTCTGACTTCTGACTTCCCTGGGAAAGCACAGAAAGTTACCTACACCATTTCAGCTGCTCTAGACAGAGCTCTGCCAGGAGCAGAGGGGTGTAGTGGGGGGTTGTCTGCACAACCTCGGTGGCGTGAACCCATTGATCTGAAGATTTGGCCCCGGACAGGAGGGGTCCTGTCTCTGAGGCTTCTCTGAGGCCCCAGGCGGGAAGGCTGACCCAGGACCTGAAGGAGACACACACCCCTCCTCTCCCCGTGGTGAGGAAGGAGATTCTGTCTCTTGGACCTACCTGCACTTTTCCCACATGGACAGGGGTGGCCCCGCCAGGCCCTGGGCCCCTCCACCTGAAGAGGAGAAAGCCTGGAGAGGAGATGGATGAGTTGCAGAGAGCAGTTGTCTGGAGGATTCCATCTCTGCCTGCCTTGGGGCATCCAGGCTTCAGGAGCATGGGAGGTCCCGAGAGGCTCTTGGCATTCATTTCCCCTGCCCACTGCTGCCTGGCTTCTTACACAGACCTCCTCACACAGCTCAGGGTCTTGTCCTGGCCCCGTGCCCGCCTTACCCCCATCCTCCCACAGCCTTGTGAAAAAGCCTGTCCTACCTTTGTTTATACTGATCCCTGGCCTGGAATGTACCGACCCCCTGGCTTTCAGGCCAGCCCCTGCCTCCAAGTCCCCCTGTGCCCTCTTCCCATAGTTCCCTGCTTCTACCCCACCTGGCTGTGACCACCCCCACCCCAATCTTGGAATCCCCTTTGCACTCAACACACACCTCTCTGAATGGGACCACTTTTGGTCTCCAGTGTAGGTATTTGGTGCCTGTCCTGAGTTCTGCCCTAGACTGAGACCCTTCATGTAGAGGGGCTATCTCTCTGTTTGTCCCCAGTAAGGACCTGGCCCAGAGTAGGTGCTCAGCGATGTATACTGAAGGAACACTGATGGACACAGCCCATCTCCCCACTGCCCACTGGATGATAAGTGTTTGCTCATGGCAACATGGTGGTGGGTCCCTAGAGCTATGAGGACTTCAAGGGTATATAGGTGGATTTAGTAGACTAAACTGCATGCAGCACAGTTTAGGACACTGCATGGGACATGAACTCTGAGATCCAAACAGCCTGGTTTCAAATAAGCTCATGGGAACAAGTTGCCTTTAGTGAACTTGAGGACCCACTGCATTTCCCCGTACCAGGTCCGGGAGCCCTGTCTGAAGACCAGCCAAGATGGGAAGAACATAAATACTCCTGAAGCGGGAAGAAGCAGATGTGAAACAAAAAGTCCTGCAGCCCCTTGTCCTTTGTCCTTTGAAACTATAAAGGCCTGAAACCATCTCCCCACCCCACCCTTCTTGCACAGATTAAACCCTAGAAGTTCCGCTGTGGCTGGGATTGCAGCTGTCTATTTCACTGTGTCTTTAACACATTTCTCTGAACCTTGAGGGTCAGCATTGCAACACTTCCTGGATCAGAAATGAAATGATTAGTCGTTAGCTCCAATTAGCCAAGGCCCACCTCTTGGTGTGTGGTGAGGACTGCATCATTCTCCCCTTCCCTTTTAACCGGCATCAATCTCTATGTGATTAACGCCATCTAACTCGTGGTTTACTCTGCCAGGTGTGTCTACTGAACAACCCTCTGGCTCACCCGATCCTTGTCTCTGCTGATCCTCACTCAGACTTATTTATTCAGCTCTGCTGTTGCTAAAATGCACCAGTTAAACTCAGTTTCAGGGAGAAAAATGTATTCAGGATGTTTTTTATACCCTCCCCTCCTTGTGCTGAAAGAGGGAATTCACGATTGAAAATGACTTATCTGAGGAATTTTCTCTAGGACTAAAATCCTAGATTTTTCTCAGCTATTTGTTTTAGCATCTCAACTTCTTTACTGATATTTTCGATGCTTGGGAACATGTTTGGTGTTTTAGCTTTTTACTGTATCTACTTTGCATACAGAAGGGCATACCTAAGTGTACAGCTTGATGCATATTTGCAAACAAGACATACCTGTGTAACCACTCTGTCATTTTTCAAGTCCTGATTTATCCAAATAAGATTCCATCTAGAGGAGAAACCCCAGCTGTGGGCCCAGATCAGAGCCTTTGTTAGACTCACCCGGCTTCACAACAAGCTAAAAGTAGGTTTGACTCTGGCCCTTGTGCAGAAGAGGAAATATAGGCTCCGAGAGTCTGGCCGCCAGGCTGGTCAGAGGGCTGGGGCTCAGACCAGCGACCCCGACCCCCAGCACCAAGTCTCACCTCTTCCTACTCCCCCTGCCCGTCTCTCCCAGCTCACTGCTGTACGGCATGACCTGCTCACTGTACGGTATGACCTGCTCTCTGGTCTTCCCGGAGCTGATGTGCCCGAAGTGTGGGACCCAAACAGTGGATGGGTGGACAGACGGATGGATGAACGGATGGATTGACAGGGATGGGAGTGGCAAGGACAGCAAGTCTATACTTTCCTTCCCCTGAGGGTGTCCTTGTAGGGCCTTATGTTGTCCAGCCAGGGACCCTGTAAACTTGTCTTCAGGCATCAGACAGCACACTGCCCACTTCCTTGCTGAGAACTCCATCAGTCCACTGGGAGACCAGAGCCCACATATATCGATTCTCAGGTAACAAGTAGCACTTACCAGGCATCTGCTGCATCCCCATCATCTGCATCGGGCTGGTCCATCACTCAGACATTTAACAATAACACGGCAATACACTGACCAGTGAGAAGGATGCAGCCATAGAGCTGGAGCAGAGTCCTGGAGGCCCTGTCAGGCCAGACATCACCTTTTAGCAGCCAGACAGGGGGCTGGGGACATTGGATGAGGTGCTGGGCATCTAAGGGTGGGGGGCTCTCTGGGGCTCAGGCAGCAACTGTACAGAAGTTTTTCAGTACTTTAACAACTGACCTGGACACACAAGTGTACCCTGAGTGACCATCAGCCCTGCTTGGAGACCTCATGAAGAAAAGATCTATTCTTTGCTCCCAGAGAGCTTGTGAGTGAGCTGAGGAGACAGGTGAGAGGTTCACAGCTGGAGAGAATCAGTGCTTTGGTCTCAGCTGGTCAGTCCATTTGCTTGTCCACCCTTGTGTATCACAGCCCTGCTACCTGCCAGGCGCTGGAGGATGACTATAAGATGGTCCCTGCCCATAGGAGTGCACCGACTACAGGAGGAGTGAGGCAGCTACACAGACAACCGCAGTTTAATCTCATCTGGGTTGATAATGCTGAATTTGAGATCACTTTAGAGCATCTTCGTGGGAATTACTAAGCTTAGAGCCTTACGGAATCCCTTTTTTTAATTCCCTGTGTTTCAGATGGGGAGCCTGGGGTCCATGGCAGAGAAGTTACACACTCCAGGGTGGAGGACGAGGGCAGAACCACACTTCCTCGCCCCCTCCCCTGCCCCCTCGGCCCCTGCCCATGTACCACATTTTGGCTCCAATCCTGTAAGCAGTAACTTCAAGGAGGTAGAGAGGCTGCTGAGGGTCACTCACATGCTGACAGCTTGACAAAGGGGCAGGTCACAAAATTATAATAAGCCAATAACAGCAA
>RJWK010050725.1:0-16184 GCA_004363435.1 Platanista minor | reverse complement strand
TTTTTTTTTAACATCTTTATTGGAGTATAATTGCTTTACAATGGTGTCAGTCTCTGCTTTATAACAAAGTGAATCAATTATACATACACATATGTTCCCACATCTCCTCCCTCCTGCGTCTCCCTCCTTCCCACCGTCCCCATCCCACCCATCCAGGTGATCACAAAGCACTGAGCTGATCTCCCTGTGCTATGCGGCTACTTCCCACTAGCTATCTATATTCGACTTTTTAAGATCCTACATTAAGTGAGACCATGTAGCTTTTTTTCTTTCTTAGCAGGTTCTTAAAATGAAGCTGTAGGGGGCTTCCCTGGTGGCGCAGTGGTTGAGTGTCCGCCTGCCGATGCAGAGGACGCGAGTTCGTGCCCCGGTCCCGGAAGATTCCCACATGCCGCGGGCGGAGCGGCTGGGCCCGTGAGCCGTGGCCGCTGAGCCTGCGCGTCCGGAGCCTGTGCTCCGCAACGGGAGAGGCCACAACAGTGAGAGGCCCGCGTACCGCAAAAAAAAAAAAAAAAAAAAAATGAAGCTGTAGTTGGTTAGTCCGAAGTCTGTGCCCCTAGTGACACAGCAAGGTCCCGTAACTCAGATGCTCCTCAAGGGACTGTCAATTCCGTGTAGCATTCTTTCCATTAAGTGCATGTGTGTAGTGTGTGTATTGCAATAGCAGGATAATCCTCTAATTCTTTCTATCGCTTGACGCTCTTCCCCTACATCTTTGAGAATGATTCTACAGGGCTTGTAAACAGCTTATCCTGCTCCCTAAATTACTCCTTTACCTACCGTACCTCACAAAGGGCTGTGATTTTTGCCCTGTGGATATAAGTTAGAAAACTAAATGTCTGGGTCAGAAATAAAACTGTTAAACTTAACAGTTTTATTTCTGACCCAGACATTTAGTTTTCTAACTTATATTTCTCCAGGATTTGTATTGTATTTCTTTCTTAACATGAGATATGAAATTAGTTTGTTGTGAACCTGCCAGAATTATCCACTGCTCAATAAAGCTTATCCGCTGTCACCTTTCTTGGTTGAAGGCTCAGCTGGAAGGCCTCTCCTGTAGCTCAGCCTTCAACCAGGCCTGGACTTGACCTACTATGGCACTGTGTGCTCCTTTAATATTTTATTTCTGCTGGGCCTTCCTTTAGAGCTTTAATTTCCTAATTTTCTCAGACATGTTCCCTTTCAGAACAAGCAATTCCTATGTTCCCACATTACAGAAACTGGTGCCTTGAAACTCCCTCAATAATTCTTCGAGTCTGATACTGATCTTCCTGATTTTCTCCTCTGAAATCTATCTAGGTTTCCTGCCACCACTCTGAAGAGTTGTTTCAACTTTTAGGGGGATCCAATCTTTAAAGTTCCCAAGACAATGTCTCAAATGCCTCCATCTAAGGGACAAGAGCTTAGCAAGTTGCTTTTCTTAAAAAACATTAGAAAGTTGTCTCTTAACAGTGCTCTAAATCCTGGCCTTCCCTGGGGCAACCATTCCGGTTTTCTCCCTAGGATTTTGCCTTTCTTCATTGGGCCCCAGTCAATGTTCTGACAGGATAAAACTAAGGCAGTGCCTCCCTCTCCCCTTCTAATGACCCCAAGAGACTTAGTTTAACGTGTATCTCCATTTTTCTTTAATATTTTTTATATGCTCCATCCTTAAAATTTTCATCTCCCTTTTATAAAAGTCTTGTTTCTTCTATAGGATCTCCACTGTTTCCCTTAAGAAATTCCTTCTCTCCTAGTTTAATCAGCCTGTCTCTGTTTATTATTGTGTTTTTGTTTTGTTTCTTTGTTTGTTTTTTTGCGGTACGCGGGCCCCTCGCTGCTGTGGCCTCTCCCGTTGCGCAGCACAGGCTCCGGACGCGCAGGCTCAGCGGCCATGGCTCACGGGCCCAGCCGCTCCGCGGCACGTGGCATCTTCCCGGACCGGGGCACGAGCCCGTGTCCCCTGCTTCGGCAGGCGGACCCTCAACCACTGCGCCACCAGGGAAGCCATATTATTGTGTTTTAATTTTTATTATGCCATGTGTTTCAAACCTCTACAGTCTATCTTTGAATTCCTACACAGACCAGACTATGTGAGACAGATTATTCCAGGCACAGAATTCTTTTATTGTCTTTCTAATTATTGAGTCTGCAATAATTTCATTGAGTGCTCTACTGCAATCTCCCCAGAATGGTATGTCTCTTTATAATGGGTGCTCTGGTCCTTTTTTTCTGTTTTCTTGAAAATAATAACATCTACCACAGATTGGATCTTAGTTCAGGTCTGAATTTATGTAATTGTCAAGTCCAAAGTGCATATGAAAGTACGTGATAGGAAAAGTTTAACAACTAGCTGGGAGTTAGGATAGGGAAAAACTCTGATGTGTAGGGTTTACCTATTTCAGAAGCATAAATGCTCCCATCATGGCCAATTTCAAGCTACCAGTGTGATATCAACCACCTCACAAAATTACTGAAAGTTTAACAATCAGCTCTCATGAGTTAATACAAACTAGCCTTTGCATACCACTGGGTGACCCCTTTGCCTGTGAGTAAGCCAACTAAATCCAAGATGTCTAAGATTTGTTCCTTTGAAGTTCTCTGTAGTCTTGGTAGCAAAATGGAATTTTGAAACACCAGTCTAAGGCTACCTAGCTAGGCCTGTTTCCAAACGTTTAAACCTGGAACCTCTGCTAGTGTTCTGTAATTCATGTGACCTTCACTTCTGCCTTCAGCTTAAAATCAGCAAATACTGTTCTGTTCAAGAATGGCTCAGAAGATTTAATCCTGCCTCTGCCTGATACCTGGTCCAGGTGTAAGTCCAGATCGACCTGGAGATCTGCATTTTCAAGTCCCCATCACTTGATTCAGATGTCACCTTGGCCTGGGCCTCTGCTGAAGCTTACTGCCTGCTGAGCAGTTGCTTTTGCTAAATGCAGAGCAGGGCTAGATGACGTTTGCTTATGGCCTCATGTGTGTAGGCCTTGCTTTTCTGAAAACAGTCACACACACGTGTACAAAGCCCCTATGAGCTGAAGAAACTCACTAAGGTAAACATCTCCTATGGCCACAGCCTAGTAACCCCAAAGCATAGATTTATCCCCCTTGGGCATCTAAGAGACTCTTTATTCATATGTTCTTTTCTCCTAAATTGTATTTCTTACTTGTTTCTTAATGTTGGGGTTCAAGGGGCTCAATAAGTAGCATACGTCTATACTGACCCATTCAATAAATGAGATAAGAGGATGGCTGATGGAGATCAAATGTCACCTTTTTACTGGTAAAATTGAACTGGAGAATATGGCTTATATCTGTGGGCAAATGGGTGTCCTAATTCTGAACCCCAGAGCCTAAGGCATAGGCAGCAGTCACCCAGGGCCATCCTCCCCATACCAAGAGGGAGGGAAGGCAGGAGTCTAAGACCTGCAGAATGAAGTAGAGCCAACTGAGCACTTTTTGCCTGGAGGCACTCTCCCAAGAAAGGAGAGAAAGGGGCCAAGCCGTGCAGCTTCGCTTCCTCATGTAAGACTCACCAATAATTTGCTCCTCTTCCTGTGGAAAGAACATGAGAGGTTGGGCTAAACATCATTATAAGGGTATAAGCGTTTTGACTTATAATAAACGATGTATTGCTTCCCGGTTTTCTTACCATTAACAACAGTGCTGCAGTGCAAATCTTTATCCCTATATCCGTATGCAATGTGCAAGAGTGTATCCCTGGAACACACCTAGAAGATTTGCTGGGTCATATCATGTTACGTGATACCTATGGTTAAATTGCTCTCCACAATGGTTGAACCAGTTTATATTTTCACCGTTAAAATGTGAGTTCCCATTGATCTATGTCCGTGCCAAGGCTTGAAATTGTGAAACACACACACACAAGCCCATCTACTGGGTATAAAAAAGATATCTCAATATAAAAGCGGTATCTCAATATGGCTTTAATTTGTACTTCCATTTTCCTGGTGAAACTGAATTTCATTCATATTTACTTGCCATTCATATTTACTTTTATATGATTTGCTCATTCATATTTTTTGCTTATACTTCCTTCTTTTGTTTGACTTCTTACTGATTTTTTTTTTTTTTTTTTTTGCGGTACGCGGGCCTCTCACTGTTATGGCCTCTCCCGTTGCGGAGCACAGGCTCCGGACGTGCAGGCCCAGTGGCCATGGTTCACGGGCCCAGCCGCTCCGCAGCATGTGGGATCTTCTCGGACCGGGGCACGAACCCGTGTCCCCTGCATTGGCAGGTGGACTCTCAACCACTCCGCCACCAGGGAAGCCCTTCTTACTGATTTTTAAAGGGCTTTTTTCTTTCTTTTAAAAGCCTGAATACAAATCTAAGGTCCGTTATATAGGTTGTAAATCTGTCTCTTTTTTGTATTTTCTAACTGTCTCCCTATACTGCATTTTAAGGGTTTTGTTTTAGGGGGGAAGGGGGGCACAGGGCTCTATTTTCCTGTTGACTCATTCTCTTTTCTCCTGAATCTAATCTTCTGTTTAACCCATCAATCAAGATTTAAATATCAACCAGAATGGGAAGAAGAAAAAGAAACTTTATATCAAATGCACTGCATAGCAAACAACTTTATAAACATCCCTGTTTGACCTAAGTTCTTCAACTTCCTTTCTTGGCCCACAAGCCTTTGAGTCTACTCCTTTCTTTAAATTCTTCTCTCATTTAACCTCTCCTAATTGCCTTTAATTCCCCAAGGAATTCATCTCAGCCCCTAATTCACACTGTCTGCTCTGAAAAGCAAAGGTCTTGAAGTTAACTAAATCCAAATGCCTTAGAAGGCAATTTGATGACATATTTTCCATATTTTTAAGCAGCATCTCAAAATATTCACTGAGCAAAAGGGAGGGTTCTGCTGTAGTGTGGTTACCAGTAAGGTAGTCAGGACTTGCTCAGCACTGAGGGAATTACAGTGCTAAAAAGGGGAAGGCCCCAGCAAGTCAGGCTGGGTTGGTCACCCTATTCTGCTGTCAAGAAAAATTATACATATTTTTCTCCATAACAATTTCACTTGTTATTTTTCTAGGATAAATTTCTGCATATGGAACAAGTAGGCAAAATTGCATTCATTGCTTAAGGATTTTCACCAGTGTTGAAAAAAGTATCCTTCTAATATAACTGAACCTGGTTTCAATCCCATAGGCAGGAACAATCATTTCTAGAATTTTTTGATGGGCCAGAATAGAATCCTTAGTATTGGAGAGCCACAGTACTTTCGAGACTGTTCATCTGAACAGATGAGGAAACTGAACAACACTGTCCCCCACTTTTGTAGGACATTTAAGCATCTCTGGCCCGTGCACAGAACCCCTCTCCTCTACTCACAAACACACATCATTGGGAAAAACTCCATGTGTATAGTACCATCTCCAGCAGTCCAAAGCCATTTACTTAATAGTTATCCTGCTGTGCTGGTTATTCTATACCAGGTATCATGTAAGATACTATAGCTGTCAAATGAATTAGAAAAACTCACTGCCTTCAAACCTCATCTATTTACTGGAGACAAGCATAGAAACAATATTGAAAGTATCTGTAGTCTAAACTTTAACTTTTCTAAAACTATTACATATTTCTGGTGCACTGAGGAAGTAAATAATGATAGTTATTTTTTCTTAATAGGTAGAATATTATGTGTATTTCTATTTTAACTCTAACTTGTAAATTGCTTAATTTCCTGGAGTATGAGATTTGTACTCCTGGCAATTATTATATCCATTGTGAATCCATTTTCCAGTACACTCAAATTCAAAAAGGAAACTGGATTTTAAAATGTAACCTCCATCTTATAAAAAATTATCTTTATGGTGATACTGAAAATGATTCTAATGGTGGACCATAGACTTTTTATTAAGTAAGTGGCTTTTGTACTTATGAAAGTTTGTTATAAACCAGAGGAAGCCGGTCTAAGTACATTTCACTTTTTAACTGGCCAGAGAACAGGGCTCCTGATGAGCATCTTCGTAGGTCTCATATATTTACACAGAAATTGCCAACATAGATTTAAAAAAGAAAAAAAGATAGCCCCACGAAGGAGTAATAACACAAACAAATTGTGTGGTTAAACGGGGGAAAAAAAAAAACCAAACCAATATGTGTCAGTGATGCACACCTTCGCATTATGTGAGCTTTTGACTTTTATATATTTTTCATACCATCTGTTCTTCTTTTCCCCCTAGACTAGAACCTCTGAGAAGGCAGTTTCCTCAACTGCCCTGGAGCATCTGGCACCCCAGATCTCTGACCACTGGAGGGCTAGAGGTCACTGGAATATTCCAACTCAGAGTCTCTGATATTTTTGTCTCAACCTTGCAGTTGGCAATAATTCTAAAACATGCTACTCCCTTTCCTGTGAGGAAAGGCAGCCTTTCTGAACACAATTGAACCTTTCTTTGGGGATTCTGAAGATCGGTGCCCCAGGGACATCCTCTGGAAAAGCAGTTTCCTTTGCCCAAAACCATAAATGTAGAAGGTGTGGGAGGTTGACCTTCTTAAACGGAATCCTTTATACCATATGGTTTTCTTAAGTTTCCTTTCTTCCAAAAGAGGAGCACAAAAAAACAAACTATCTAGAGACATTAAACCATGATAATAAATTTAAACAAACATTTTGTAGGACCTCAAATTGTAAATGCTTATCACCTGCTCATTCTGGGTTCTATTTTCTAGCCTCCACTGGAGAATTAGTCACAGGCATCACCTTTGTTAAAGGATTAGCGTAGCTCTTCTCAGCCATGAACTTCTCTCCTAATATGGCCAGTTGCTTTGCAAAAGCATGGACTAGACTCAGCTATGGATGGATTCACACACATCCATCTTTGCTGAAAAAACTAACAGCTCAATGAGCTTGGACTTCTATTGCTTTTTCAACATATGAAAGATTCCACTAAATATTTTGCCATCTACTTGGCACTGAGCCCTTAGGTAAACAGTTCAGTTCAGCCAACATTTATCAAATGCTAACCTACCACAGCAAGTGCCTACCATTTGTTCTCAGTGTGTTAGAGGGAACTGAGAAATTAGATCACAAACCAGCTCTACAGCCCTAACTAGCAGGACACCTTGAGCAAGAGGAGGACACTGAGCCATTGTTGGAGAGCAGGGACAGCCTCCGTTTGGTGTTCTGAGAGATGCTCCAAGGTCTCTCTAGAGCTGTCTTCTCCTTAACATGGTATAAAATTCCTACTAATAAAGTCCACTCCCCTGGGACATCAGTAAACATGTCCCTATTCAACTGATTTGCTTGTCTTCCTCTAGGTACTTGTAAGCTGCTTAGGAGCTGCATAAAAATATTCATTAATGTTTGCTTAATTAATTAATTGAATGTATTTGAATCAAATTATCTCTAGAAGCCCCCCCTTAAAATGTTACCTGGAGAAGGAGAAAAACTTCAAGGCTCATAGTCTTTCTTTCTCCTACTGCATCTCTTGAACTTTTGACACTTCATAGCCTGAGAGTCTCAGGGCATCTGTTGTTTGAATCATCATCTTCCCTGAGCCTCCAGAACTAACAGATCAACTATTTCCAAAAGCAGAGATGGCCATAGGTAAAAACTTTGATGTACATAATGTGTGTCTATGGCAACAATTTGCTTCTTTTCTCCTCACCTTCTAGACTCCCACCAAATGTTTCCAGAATTATTTAAAATTATGAACAGACAGCCACCTATATGGGCAAAAATATCATTGGGAGAGTAACTCTGTGACATGTGTTCTATTTATTTCATCATTAATCTTAACAACAACTTAGGAAGAAGATGTTGTTAACCTCATCCTGCTCATGAGAAGTGTGGAGGCTTAAAGAGAGGTTGACTTGCTCACCCAAGACCACAGAGCAAGCAAGTGACAGAGTCAGGCTTTGCACCTAAGACTGACTTCAAAGTCTTCATACTTTTGTTTTCAGTCAATGCCAGCTTTATCTTGAGGGTTTTAGATTAGATGACCTTGAGTTTTCTTTCTGGGTGGACCTTTCAGGACTTGTGTTTCATTATCTCATTTGTCAGTATTTTAACATCTACTTGGCCCATGAGTAAACTGAGATCCAGAGAGGTGAAGTGACTTGCCTCAGGCCAGCAGGAGACTCCTTGTAGCCCCAGGACTAGAGCCCAGTTTCTAATATCCTTCCCCAGTGTAGTTAACATCTAACATTCTTTTTTGTTTGTTTGTTTCTCCATTCACTCTTTTTTTTTAATTGAAGTATAGTTGATTTACAATGCTGTGCCAATCTCTGCTGTACAGCAAAGTGACTCAGTTATACACATATAGACATTCTTTTCTTATGTTATTTTCCATTATGGTTTATCACAGGATATTGAATATAGTTCCCTGTGCTATACAGCAGGACCTTGTTGTTTATCCATTCTAAATGTAATAGTTTGCATCTACCAACCCCAAACTCCCAGTCTATCCCTATTCCTTCTCCCCACCTCCTTGGCAACCTCAAGTCTGTTCTCTATAACATCCAACATTCTTAACCTAGCCTGCTAATCCCTGATCTTTCTGGCTTCTTCTCTCTTTCCAACATCAATAAATGTCATTTCCCCCCACGATTCCTTACATTATGCCCATGATGACTACAATTACCAGATCCTTTCCCACTTCAGTACATGTGCTATTCCTTCTGTCTGTCTGACTTGCCTGTGCCCTCTCTTGCCAATTACCCTTTAGGGCTAAGTTCAGATATCACTTCCTAAAAGTAGCCTTCCTTAACTATTCCCTCCCCTACCCCACACATAGGATTGCCAGATGAAATACAGAAAACCATTAAATTTGAATTTCAGGTAAACAAGAAATAAGCTTTTAGTATATCTCAGATACTGTATAAAGTATACTAATACTAAAAGATTTGTTGTCTATCTGAAATCCAAATTTAGCTGGATGTCCTGTAGTTTTATCTTCTCAGTCTGGCCACACTACATACATTTCCAGATGAGGTTTGTCCCCCTTGTTATACACTCTTGAGAGTATGACTGAAAAATAGGGGAAGGACTTCTTCCAAAGAAGACATACAAATGGCCAACAGATGAAGGAAATGATGTTCAACATCACTAATCTTGAGGGAAATGAAAATCAAAACCATAATAAGATATTGTCTTACACCTCCTATCAAAAAACAAAAGATAAGTATTGGCAAGGATATAGAGAAAAGTGAACACTTGTAACACTGTTGGTGGGAATTAAAATGGTGCACTTGCTATGCAAAACAGTATGGAGGGTCCTCCAAAAGTTAAAATTAGAACTACCATATGATCCAGTAAGCCCACTTCTGAGTATATATCCAAAATATTTGAAATCAGGATCTTGAAGAGATATCTGTACTCTCGTATTCACTGTAGCATTATTTACAGTAAGATACGGGAAGAAAACTAAATGTCCATTGACACATGAATGAATAAAGAAAATGTGGTATACACATACAGTGGAATATTAATCCATCTTAAAAAACAGGCAGTCTTGCTATATGTGACAACACGGCTAAACCCAGAGGACGTTATGCTGTGAAATAAGACAGTCACAGGATAAACACTGTGTGATTCTACTCATATGTGATATCTAAAATAGTAAAATAGTCAAACTCACAGAAACAGAGAGTAGAATGTTAGCTGCCAGGGGTTGAGAGAGGGCAAAATGGGGAGCTGGTGTTTAACAGGTATAAAGTTTCAGTTATGCAAGATGAAAAAATTCTAAAGGTATGCGGTAAGCATTGTGCCTATAGTCAACAAAATTGTGTTGTGTACTTAAAAAATAGTTAAAAGGATAGATTTCATGTTAACTGTTCTTAACACACACACACACACACACACACATACACACACAAAGTACCATAAGCTTCTCCTTCACAGTACTTAACAAAATTATACTTAATGAATTTTTTTATGATGCCTTGTTTACAAATGGTCTCTATGCCACCCTAGACTCTAGGCTCCTTGAGAGACAAGACTGTGTCTATTTTGTTAATTACTATTTCGCCTGCCCTTAGCACAGTGTCCTTCACATAGTCAATGCTCAATAAATACTTGTTGCATGAAAGAACAATTGAGGAACTTGGAAGGAAGGAAGGAAGAGGAGGGAAAGAAAGAAAGAAAGAAAGAAAGAAAGAGAGAGAGAGAGAGAGAGAGAGAGAGAGAGAGAGAGAGAGAGAGAGGGAGGGAGGGAGGGAGGGAGGGAGGAAAAAAGGAAAGAAGGGAAGGAAAGAAAAGAAAGAAGAAAGAAAGAAGAGTTATCTTAGTTTTCTCCTATCTCTGATAGGGAGAGTTCACATTAATATGTGTGTAGCATCATGACTGCAACAAATTATTACAACTGTCATTTAAGGCTAATAGACCTAGGGCCCAGGCACAGCGCATATATACAACATCTTCATTTCTTCCTCACTCTCTCCTTCCCTGCCTTCCTTACCTTACCACAGCGTCTATTTGCATGTGTTGATGTGCTTGGAAATTTCTTTCAAACAGGAAAATTTTGGCAAATCAAGTTATAGTCATTTTTAAAAGTCATCTCCACTCAGCTTCAAGGGCAGAGGTTGTGGAGAAGTGGGAGCCAGATCAGGAAGAACTGAAAAGGCAGATGAGGTGACTGCAGCTGACGAATTCACTTGCGGGCTCATGAGAGGCACCTATTTGGTACACACAGAAATACTGAGAACTCTTTGAGTGACCCTTACATAAGGCAAGCAAGTTTGAAATTTTTCAGAGGGCTCTGAAACAATGTGATTCGATTTTACAAAAAAAAAAAAAAAAAAAGTAACCCTTTGTAGCCACAGACTAATGTGGAATCCTTCCAACTGAGCTATTGGTAGAAATAATATTTATAACATTTTCTAGGTTTTTCTTCTAACCGTTTTCAACCTTATCCTGCTAAAGTTGCCTAATTACTAAGAATAGTTCTCTTTATACCTCAAGATGTCCAGGAGGTTGGGTCATATAGTGTGTTCACTGTACAGCTTCTAAAGTTTGCAAAACTTACTAAACCCCACTAAACCAGATCCTGCAAATCTATTCACTTCTCTCTCATACTCTCATATTTTAAATACCTCCCCCGCCTAGACTCCACCCCAGAACATTTTTTGTCAGCCAAGTTTAATCTATATGATACCTATTCGTTTGTTTCCTGATTTCCCTCCACCTTGCCTCAGGCATAAATGATGACAGGTTTGCCTAAACAAATGCAGTTAATAGTATTTCTTACACAACCAAACCAAACCAAACTGCATCATGATGCCCTGGGCTCTGACTTACATTGGGAAAGACAGATTCCAAGAGGTTGAAACGGAAAGAATCATAGCAGAGGGAGGAGGAGCCCACCAAAAATGAACGTTAATGTTCCAAATTACAAGTTGGTCTGCTAGTTCCCTTCTGTCCCTGGAGAACAAGCGCAGTCACTTAATTCCTCATTAGTTTCCTCAGGCCCAGCCCCAAGTTGCCTTTAGAAGGGAACTGGCTCCATGGCAACCAGGAAAACAAAGCCTGAGGAAGATTTTGCAAAGCTAAACCCAAGAGAAGCTGTGCCAAGTAAACATTAGATATTTGTAGAAGTATTTTATTCTGACCCATGGCAGTTTCCTGTGTACATATTGCAGGAACAATGCCCTCTACGACTCTTCCAAATACCCTCAACTTGTGTTCCATTACAGAAGAGCCTTAAGTCTCTTTTTTTCCTTTTAATTTAATTTTATTTATTTTTTATACAGAAGGTTCTTGTTAGTTATCCATTTTACACATATTAGTGTATACATGTCAATCCCAATCTCACAGTTCATCCCCCCACCACCCCACCACCACCGCTTTCACCCCTTGGTGTCCATACGTTTGTTCTCTGCATCTTGTGTCTCTATTTCTGCCCTGCAAACTGGTTCATCTGTACCATTTTTCTAGGTTCCACATATATGCATTAATATACGATATTTGTTTTTCTCTTTCTGACTTACTTCACACTGTATGACAGTCTCTAGATCTGTCCACATCTCTACAAATGACCCATTTTCGTTCCTTTTTATGGCTGAGTAATATTCCATTGTATATATGTACCACATCTTCTTTATCCAGTCATCTATTGACAGGCATTTAGGTTGCTTCCATGACCTGGCTATTGTAAATAGTGCTGCAATGAACATTGGGGTGCATGTGTCTTTTTGAATTATAGTTTTCTCTGGGTATATGCCCAGGAGTGGGATTGCTGGGTTGTATAGTAGTTCTATTTTTAGTTTTTTAAGGAACCTGCATACAGTTCTCCATAGTGGCTGTAGCAATTTACATTCCCACCAACAGTGCAAGAGGGTTCCCTTTTCTTCACACCCTCTCCATCATTTGTTGTTTGTAGATTTTCTGATGATGGCCATTCTAACTGATGTGGAGACTTAAGTCTTATAGACTCAAAACTCTGCTCTGTAGAACATTAACATCTACAGAAAGATGTTAATATATAGTCCATGAAAAAAGGATCCCGTGATAAAAGATGCTAAGAAATGTTACAGTGTAGACAATAGATAGGTAGATAGATAGATAGATAGATAGGTGATAGATAGATAGATATCTTTGAGATTCACAAAACTCCTTAGCCCACTAAAGGATCTGAAAAAAAAACTTTCAGGAAAAAAGCTTGTATAACTTTTCATAGTGTTCTCTATATTATTAGATCCCAAAATTATTTTCAACTTCAAGGCAACATATTTTTTAAAAACTTACCACAAAATACTGTATTAGTTTCCTAGTGTTGCTTTGACAAATTATCACAAACTGGGTGACTTAAAATAATAGACATTTATTCTCTCACAGTTCTGGAAGCCAGAAGTTCAAATTAAGGTGTCCTCAGGGCCCTGCTCCCTCCCGAAGCCCTTGGGTGCACCTGGCTTGTGGCTGCATCTCTCCAGTTGCTGCCTTCATGGGCACAGGGCCTCCTTGTCTTTTCTGTGTGTCTCTCCCCACTTATCAGGACATACATGATTGAATTTAGGGCACTCCCTCACAATTCTGGATAAACTCCTCCTCTCAGTATCCATACAGGTTAATATTAACTCTTGCCACATAAAGTAATATTCAAAGGTCCTGGGTATTAGGATGTGGACACATCTTTGGGGGACCACCGTTCAACCCACTTCAGATGTTAACTGATAAATGCTGATAAATGTAAAATTGTTACCTTTAACTCAAGTCAACTTAATTCTACTCAGCAATCATCTAATGATGGAATAATACTTATGCATAGTGATAATAAATCTCACAGCACTTATCACTATGCATAGTATTATTCCACTGTCACGTCAATCTACTCCACCAGGCTGTGAATTGATTAAGGTGGTGACCAGGACCTGAATCACTTTATGATCAGGCCTAGGACAGTGCCTGGCTTGTACTAAAAGCTCATTAGATGAGTAGACTTGAGCTGAATTGAGTATGTGAGTTATAATCAGAGCAGAACTGAGGAAGTGATTAGCTCTTTCTGGGGAAGTAAGGAGGGCTTCTCAAAGGAGGAGAGTCTTCAGCTGAGATTTGAAGGATGAGATGCAATTTGCCAGCCAAAGCAGGAAGGGAATTCCAGATGAAGGGAACACCATGGTCAAACACACAGAGGTATGAAATCACATGACGATTTAGGAAACTGTCATGAAGACTAATTGAAAAAATTCACGTAAAACTATTCGCACAGTACCCGATACTTAGTAGTGTGACTGTTTTTCCTGGAGTGAGGAGAGTGGACTCAGGAGAAGACACTAAAGACACAGGCAGAGACCAGACTGCACTGTACTTACTGTGCCATTCTGCTCATCTTAGACTTCACCTTAAAGACAATAGAGAAGCATTGGAGTAACGTGGGAGTAATGCGATCAGATTTTTGTAAGGATTTTCATGCTTTATTATATCTATATAGAAGTGGAAAGTCTTAAAATACATGTTATAAAAATATATCTAAAATTTATATTTTAATGACAAGATTTAAAAGTACAAGTGAAAGGCAGGAAGAGAAAAAGAATATTTGCGAAACATCCTCCACAAAGACAGCCATGCATATGGCTACTTAGAAAAATTGCCCTGCGTGTACAATATTCCCAAGCATCAAGAGCTCTGGTCACCACCCTCCACAAATTCTCTCCTTCAGGAACCTGAGGCCCACATTTCCCTTGGGTCCATATGCCTTAGATGAAAGCACCCAGTAACCTTGCCTTTGTGTAAACACATATGTAAGTCATCTATTTGAGAAAATACCAGATAACTATCAATATATTGAAGTTATATATGTACTAGCACACATTTTTCATCAGTTGCTCTTCTTTTTAAGGCATGTATGTTTGTGTCATGTGCATCCACATGAACATGGAACATGACTAGCATAGAGGAAACCCAAGAAGTTTCTAGAAGAATGGTCTTTAGGAGATTATGTACACAAATAAATAGAAATAAACCTGTTAACAGTCAAATAGGTAGTTGTTTTGGGGAAAAAGAATGAAATTAGTCAATAGCTAGATGGCTGGTTGGCTGACTTTTTTCATTAAAACAAACATACACAAAATATTGAGTAGAGTTCCTGTGCTATACAGTAGGTCCTTGTTGATTATCTATTTTATATATTATAGTGTGTATATGTTACTCCCAAAGTCCTCACTTATGCCTCCCCCGACATTTCCCCATTGGTAACCATAAGTTTTTTTCTATGTCTGTGATTCTGTTTCTGTTCTGTAAATAACCTATATGGGAAAAGAATCTGAAAAAGAATATATATGTATAACTGACTCACTTCTCTGTACACCTGGAACTAACACAATATTGTAAATCAACTATACTTCAATAAAAAAATAAATTAATTTAAAAAAACATACACAATAGTTAGTCTGCAGAGACTCCCGTGATCATTGGGAAGCAGCTACACCATTTAAATGGGACTGAATTTTTTGGATATGCCTCCATACATGACTTCCAAAGCCTCGTTGAGTGTAATTCCTAGTTTTGAGCATCTGGCACTTGAAATAGCACCCTAGAACATTTGTTTCTCATAATAGCCTCCTCCTGAAAAATGGCCTCATTTTAATGATACTGGCATGTTGTCTGGAGCTGAACCTCGGCTTGGCTGTCCAACCCCTCTTGCCAGTGAAACACTTCTCACATGGTAACCTTCATTTGCAAGGGCTTACAGTTCACAAAGCTGAATTTTGATGGGAATGATTGAGTTTTCACATGGCTCCTTTAGATTTCAGGTCGAATTTCATTTCCTCATAAAGGTCTTCCACCCTCCACAAATTCTCTCCTTTAGATTTCAGGCTCCTTTAGATTTCAGGTCGAATTTCATTCATTTCCTTATAGAGGTCTTCCGCAACCACTTCATCTGAAATAGCCCCACCCCCACCCCAGTGCATCTTTATCACTCACTGCACTCTGTGCCTTGTCCAGACACCTCTTATCACAGTCTCTAATGTTGTGTTCATTTTTGTGTCCATGCGTACATAAATTCCTTGAGGTCAGCACCTTCTCTGTCTTGTTCAACTTTGTATTCCCAACACATTGAACAGTAACTGGCATAGTGGTTGATCAATAAATATTTCTTAAATGAATGAATGAATGAAGAGTGGAGCAACAGAATAACTAAACTGATAAAAGGGCCAGAATTGATGCTACCAGGAAAGAGTTAAAATATTCCCTTTTGGGAAATGGGTCAATCAGAATAGTAATTTACCACAGGAAAATATCAAGCTTAAATGGACACTCATAGAATGAGTTCTCATTTGGACTCTTTGAAGGAGCTCCTCCAATAACTTTTACTTTTGACACTTAACAAATGTCCATATACTGGTCACAAAGAAAGTTCTATACAAGGAAGAACCAGATTGGATCTCCCAAGACCTGATCTTCATAATGCAAATGAACTTTGCGGGGTGGGGCACTTTTCTAAAGAAAAGAGAAGTTCTCTTACTTGCAAATGACAGAGATCAAACAGAATTAACACCCATAAATATATGTGCTATTGTCATACATGATATTGTGATTTATAATAAGTAATACATATTTGGTCTTTGTCCAGTTTCTGGCACAGAGCTCCTAAAACCCTTGGAATTTCCTAAGTGATGAGAGCACTGAAGGTGTTTTTGTTATTTTAATGAGGTGGCTTTGGGGCCCACCTAAGGATGGGGGCTGGTTACCAGGAGAACCAACCAACATATATACATATATATATATATATATATATATATATATATAT
>RJWK010050724.1:0-16186 GCA_004363435.1 Platanista minor | reverse complement strand
AAAAAAAAAAAAAAAAAAAAAAAAAAACTTACGTGGAAGCAATGCCAATGACAGCTTCTATAACCTATAAAAATATCACAGGTGATTTTACCTCGTGCTGTTGTGGATATGCTCCATATCCTGCTACAACACGTTACTCTCCTTGTGCCTCAGTTTCTCAGTCTTCTTATATCCATGAGATTGTTTCAAAAACCTACAACATGTTCAGTGTGAACTTTAAACACCTGGAGAGAAAGCCACTTGCGATGTGTAAGGAATTCGACCCATCTGCACACATAAGCCCCCACATATAAAAAAGGAAAAGAAGAAAGAGAGAAAGAAAACCAAGGAAAGGAAACCCAGAAAGCAAACCAGCAGCAGTTTCTCTCTCTGTAAGGACACAAGTTGTCAACTTGACAATGTAGTAAGTTATCACTTCAGAGATATTGAGAGTAACTTCAGGAAGATTTTTGTGAGGCATCTTATAACTGCCCAAAATGGCAAAACAAGAAAGCCCAACAAGGATGAAAGTCATTTAAATCAAATGTCCCTGGTTGGGGGGAGGGACAGATTGGGAGTTTAGGACTGACATACACACACAACTATACTTAAAATGGATAACCAACGAGGACCTACTGTAGAGCACAGGGCACTCTGCTCAATATTCTGTAACAACCTAAATGGGAAAAGAATTTGAAAAAGAAGAGATACATGTATATGTATAACTGAGTCACTTTGCCCAGACACCTGAAACTAACACAACATTGTTAATCAACTCTAATCCAATGTAAAATAAAAATTAAAAATAAGTAAGTGTCCCTAAATCTTCTAGCCTCCTTCACGGAATCTCCTTTAGGTTCCTTTAGGTTCAATCCCCATTTCAGGAGACTGAAAATGGTGAGATCCCCATTTTACCCACTACGGTAAGTCCAGTGTCCTACTGTTGCTGAGGATTCTCAGGGCAGAGCAGAATGGAAGCTGGAGGAGAAGTAAAATCTCTCCTACCTCCCCCTTTAAATTACAGCTGCTGCTGAATTGGGATGCTACTCACTGTCTAACCTTCTGTGGTTGCTACCTCCCCTTTCCTCACTATTTTACCCCACCTGAGACATCACCCCTTCCCTCATTATCCATGTTAAAACCAACCCAAGGACACTACATGTAAAATTTTACCTGAAGATTTACTGATAAAAAATAATAATTATAACATAGAACGGGGAACAACTTCAAATTTTATGTCAGACTTTACTGTTCCAAACAATTCAGCTCCAGTCCTGACCACAGGAAACTCTTCACAACAAATCCATCCTCACTTAGACTCTGCTTCCATTCTGCTAAGTCCCTCCTCTCATGAGAACTTTATTCTCCTTTTTTCCAGTTCCAGTGACAACCAACCAAAGAGCACACATTTTTAAAATGTGGTTTTCTCTAAGTCGTCAAAGGTCAAATTCTTAGGCCTCCAACCCCCATCAATTTTTGCAAATAGAGTATTTGGAGAGTACAAAGTAGTGGGCTCACGCTCACATGAAAATGTATTTCCTTTCCTCTTCAAAACAAATGCAGGCTATGCAGATTTTTTTCTTTATGTTAGGATATAGGTGTTTGTGAATCTTGGAGCAACTCTCCAGACACACACATGTGCGCACGTGCACACACATACATACGCACACAACATCCTACAGTGGGAAAAACCTTCCTTCTGGAGAAATAAGCACAGGATTTGGCAAAATGTAGATCTGGGTTCAAATCCTGACTTTGTCACTTAATAGCTTACATGGCCTTGTTCAAACTCCTAATATCATTGAATCTCAGGTCCAATAACACCTCCCTCACACTGTTGTTCTGAAGATTATAGTAGACAATGTATGACAAGTGACTTACCTAAGAAATTTGAGCAATAAATATTAGTCGTCCCTCCTTTCCACCTGGAGGAAAATGGGGAGCCCACATATGTCTGTGATTCCTTCCCTAATCTTTCTTCCATGACTATAGTGACATATAACCTGATGATATCTAAGGAAGCAGCTTTAGCTTTTAGGAGAAAAAGTATTAAATGTGTGGCACATTTGTATTATTTTCAAGGTGATCTTCCTTTATTCTATTTTTTTTTTTCAAAAAGTTTCTTTCATCGATCTTGTTGCAAAATAGTATCAGAAATTTCTTAGTAATCCTAAACCTTGCTTTTGAAAATATTTTGCCTCATTTCACAGGCTAGATATCAATTTTCAAAAATCCTGAAATTCACCAATGTTTGCATATATGAATCCAAAATTTTTTGTAATGTATGGTCATCAAACTAGGACCTATTTGTGTTATTCATTTTTGCCAAACTACTAACTCTCACATTCCAAATATGAGTTACAGCATTCTTTTGAAACACCTACAGAAAGGATGCTGACACCTCATGCCCTCTATTGGCTTGGTTCTGAGCTGTGCTTTGCCAAGAGAAGCTGCTCTAGAGGCTGCTTTTATGGACATTTTAAAGCATTCACACTTTGTCTTAGCCAAAAATTATGATCTAAATGTGCCAACTGGAATGGTCCAAAGATTCCAGAAAATTCAGTAAAATAAAATACAAACCCAAAAGCGTTCGCAGATGTTTAATATCAAATATAAAATAATTATAGCTGATACTAATACTTTTAGTTAAACAAAGAATTCTATTTAAAACTTCAATAGAGCACTGGTTATATAAATTATAATACATGCAAATAAAATAATATTTTGCAGCAATTTAAAAAAGAGTTAGAAATGTAAAAGCTAGCAAAGAAATACCTTCAAGATATGCTTATGAAAAAAGAAAGGTCAAAACAGTGGGTATAATACCCTTCTGTAAATTTTCCAAAAGTTAGATAGATATATAAACAGAAAGGGAGAATTTTATATTGTTTGGAATTTAACCTTGTGCCAATATTTTTAAAGAAAATAAAAATTTATCAGAACTGAACCATTAGAGTTACAGATATTGTAACATCATAAATCGAATGGGATTTCTCATACTGACAACTAAGAGTAATGAGGAATCAGATACTTTGTGAAAATTATTGATTCAGTAATTCTCAAAAAGAGTTTTTATAGTTAACATAAGGAAGAATTGCCAAAAAAAGAAAGATCAAGAGTTTAGATTTATATTATATAATTCTCATAATTATCACCAAACTACACAGGAACAAACTAAAATTCTTTTATTTAATATTTTCCAGAAAGAAAAGCTTCAATATTTTCATTGATTTTACAATGTAAACAACATTTTCTTGACACTTCGAAAAAAAAGTTTAAAATGTTCTACCTCCTCTTCTGCTAAGGAGAAAGAACCGTTCCTTCACATATTACTAGAAATCATGAACAACGATCAGTAAAAAACTTCCAGATCTCTACAAAAGAGCTGCTGATAATGAACATGGAACAATTATAAATCAAGATAACTTGATAGGTGATTACAGAAAGCTTTAAGATTTTCATGTTTATTGTAATCATCCCCTTTCGATCATACCCTTTATTTATTTATTTACTCATGTTCAACAAGAAGTAGAGTACCTGACCTCTGGTGAGAGAGAAAATAAACATCTATCTAAACTAAAGCCAGGGACTGAGAAATGAAGTCAAAAAATTAAAAAGGGTGCAATATATACAAATATCAAATCATTATGTTCTACACTTGAAACTAGTGTGTTACATGTCAATTATATCTCAATGAAAAATACCAAAAAATGGAAAAGAGTAAGGGAATTGCTTCTACTTCTAGTAAGAGGGGACCAGATTTACCCTTCAATCTCCAACTTGAAATAACAACAACAACAAAAGACAAAATACACAGAACAATGGTTTTCAAGATACTAGACATCAGGCAATGACAGACAGTGATCTTAGAGAGATAAGAAGCAAACCAGTTAATCCATCTGATTGTCCCAGATATACTGCCTTGTGGGAACTTCCAGCCCACAGAACAGAGAGGAGGAACACAAGCAGAGCCTGGTTGACAACCTGTGTAGAGATGGAGCTGAGGATCTAAGGATATTAAGATGGCTCGAGTTTGCAGGAAAGAGTACCGGAGAACAAAATGCTGAACAGAGAGAGAGAGCCAGGAGGTCTGCAGAGGGTGTTCCCTGAGTACTGATCAGCATACCTGGAAGGAAACTGCTGAGTCCAGAGAAAGAGCCAACCAAATGGATTAGAGAAAATAGGGCCCACATGCACGACAGTGCTGGCACTAGTGCTCGTGCCCACCAGCCACATTTGAAAACCTCTTAATTCATGGAGCACTGGATAGAGTTCACAGAAGGATTCTGCCTCATTGGTGAGAGATAAATAGCCCTAGATTAAATGCTATGCTGGTCCTGCATTACAAATCTTCAAAGCAAGTTACATAAAGATCAGACTCTTTCCAAGTAATTTAACTCCATGCCACAACAAAGCTCAAGAATACTGACAAGAATATAAAAATGTTCAGTACCCAACAGTATAAAATTGCAATGTCTAACATCCAATCAAAGACTACTAGTTATGCAAAGAATCAGGAAAATATGAATCATGATGATAAGAAAATCACTCAAAGTCAACCCAGAACTGTCCCAGATGTTAGAATTAGCAGACAAGAATATTAAAATTGGTACTGTAACTATATTTCACACATATCAAAAGTAGAGACAAAGAGGATATAAAAATAACCCAAATCAAACTTCTAAATGAAAAATAGCATCTAAGATGAAATAAACACTAGATAGGATTCATAGCATATTAGACATTGCAGAAGATTAGTGAACTTAAATATATCACAGTAGAAACTATCCAAAATGGAAAATACAGAGAAGAAAATAATTTTTTAAAAAAGTTGCAAGACAACTTAAGTGGCCTAATATGCATATGACTGAATTGTCTAAAGGTGTGAAGAGAATGCACAGGACACAAAAAATGATGACTGAAAACTTTTTGAAGTTAATGAAAATCATAATCCTACAAATTCAAGAGCCTCAATGAACTATAAGTGCAAGAAACATGAAGAAAACACACAAAAGCACATTGTAATCAAATTCCTCAAAACCAGTGATAAAGAAAAAATCTTAAAGCAGCAGGAAGAACACATTATATTACTAGGAACAAGAATAATGCTGATAGCAGATCTCCTTTAGTAAACAATGCAAGTGAGCATACAATGGAGTAACCAGTAAAGTACTGAAAGACAAAAATCAGATTGTCGACTTAGAAATCTATACCCAGAAAAAACACATTTTAATAATGATGACAAAATAAAGACATTTATAGACATACAAAAGCAGAAAGAATGCATCACCAGGAGATCCACAGTGTAAGATGTGTTAAAGGAAGTCATTCAGGAAGAAGGAAGATAATGCCTGATGGAAATGAGAGTCTACACAAAGGAAGGAATACTGGAAATGGTAATGTATAGTGTGTGAGACATTCTTCTTATTCTTTACCTCTCTTTAAAAGATAAATATATTTAAACAAAAATAATAACAATGTATTATGGTATTTATAACACATGTATAATAAAATGCATGACATCAGTAATATAAAGAATGGAAGACATGGAAGTAATACTATTATACAATACATTAAATGGTATAATATCACTTAGAGTGTGATAACTTAAAAATGCATAAAATATACCCTAAAGTAGCCATTAAAAAATAAAACATAAGAGTTATAGCTAATAAGCTAAGAAAGAATACAAAATGACATCATAAGAACTGTTCAATAAATCCAAGAAAAAAGCAGAAGATATACAAAACGGGAATAAAGAACAGACAGAACCAGAAAACAAATGTAAAAAGACTAATACCTAACAATATCAATAATCACATTAAATGTAAGGTCTCTAAACATCCCAATTAAAAGGTAGAGATTGTCAAATTGGATTAAAAATGATGACCCAGCTATATTCTACCCACAAGAAACATACTTTAAATATACAGACACAAGCAGATTAAAAGTAAAAGGATGGTAATAAAAAAATACTGGAGTGTCTATATGAAAATAAGACAAAGTATATTTTAGAGAAAAGAATATTACTGAGGATAAAGAGGTCATTTCATGATGTTAAAGAGTTCAATATTGCAGAAAGTCATAATAATCCTAAAAGCTTTTACATGTCGTAACAGCTTATAAATACATGAGGAAAAACTGATAGAACTATAAAGAGAAATAAATTCACAATTATAGTTGGATACCATTCTCTTTTAAATTGATAGAAAAATAGCCCCCGAAAAAAAGACTTCAACAACATTATCAATCAAGTTGACCTAACTGAAATTGACAAAACATGCCACTCAACAGAGGTGGAATATACATTTTTCTCAAATGCACATGGAATATTTTACCAAAATAAATAAGTCTGGGTGATAAAACAAATCCCAGTAAATTTGAAAAGATTCAAATTATAGAATGTTCTCTGACAAAAATAAAATTAAATTAAAAATAAATAATGGAAAGATGTTTGGGAAATCCTCAAATATTTGGAGAGTAAATAACATACTTCTAAATAATCCATGACTTATAGAAGAATTTTTTCATTAGAAAATGTTTTAACTGAATAAAAATCAAACACAACATATCAAAATTTGTGGGATGCCACTAAAGCAATAATTAGGGGGGGAAATTATAGCTTTATAGCTCTAAGCACCTATATTAGAAAAGAAGAAAGGGCCTAAATCAATCTCAGTTCCCACCTTCAGGAACTGGAAAAAGAGAAGGAATTTAAATGAAAAACAAATAGAGGAGAAAACATAATACAAAGAAGAGCAGAAATCAGTGAAATAAAAAACATAAAAGTAATAAAGAAAATCGATAAAACTAAAAGACAATCCTTGAGGAAAATCAATAAAATAGATAAAACAAGAAGAAAATATTAATTGCCAGTATCAGAGATGAGAGATGTGATCTTACTAGAGATTCTCCATGTAGTGAAAGAAGACTAAGGGAATATTATGGGTAACTATATACCAAGAAATCTGACATTGTGATGAAATGGACAAATTCCATGAGAGGCACCAAATACAAAACTCACTCAAGAAAAATAAATAACCAGAATAGCCCTAAATTGATGTGAAGACTCAATAATGTGAAGACATCCTCCCCAAACTGATCTATACATTCACTGTACTCCTCAGAAACAATTCCAGAAGTTTTTCTAAGAAATTGACAAACTGTCTCTAAAACACATATAGAAATACAAAGAACCTAGAATATCCAAAACAACTTTGAAAATGAAGAACAAAGTTGACATATTAACCCTACCTGATTTTGATTTCAAAAATATTAAAATGCTATAATCAGGGCCGGTTTCACATAGTTGCACAAGGTCCCACTTTTAGGAAAGCTCTGTGCTTGGTGTAATGCTCTGCTGTCACTGCCTTGAAGTTTTTAATTTTGAACAAAAGGACCCATATTTTCACTTTATACTTGACCCCTCAAATTATGTAGCTAGCCCTGGCTACAGGAATCAAGACTGTGGTATTGGTGTAACATAGAGAAATAGGTCATTAGATCAGCATAGAGTCCAGAAATAAACCCACAAACACAACTGATTTTTGACAAAGATGAAAAAGGAATGTAGCAGGGAAAGGATAGTCTTTTTAACCAAAGGATGCTATAAAAACTGAATATTCGGGCTCCCCTGGTGGCGCAGTGGTTGAGAGTCCGCCTGCCAATGCAGGGGACACAGGTTCGTGCCCCGGTCTGGGAAGATCCCACATGCCGCGGAACAGCTAGGCCCGTGAGCCATGGCTGCTGAGCCTGCGTGTCCGGAGCTTGTGCTCCACAATGGGAGAGGCTACAACAGTGAATGGCCCGTGTACCACAAAAACAAACAAAAAAACCTGAATATTCATGTGCAAAAAATACTTTGATCTAACTTCACACCATATACAAAATTAACACAAATAATCATAGGCCTAATGTAAAACCTAAAACTGTAAAACTTCTAGAAGAAAACTTCAGAGAAAATCTGCACGACCTTAAGTCAGGCAAAGACTTCCTAGCAACAACACAAAAAGTATGATCCATAAAAGAAAAAAAACGGATAAAGAAGACCATCTAAACTAAAAACTTCTGCTCATTGAAAAAAAAAATGAATAAGACAAGCCACAGACAGGAAGCAAATATTTATAAAACATAAGTCTCATAAAGGATTTGTATCTTTATATATATAAAGAGCTCCCCAAGCTCAATGATAAGAAAACACAAGCCAATTAAAAACTGATGAAATATTTGAATGAAAACTTTTCAAAAGAAGAGTTTTGGAGGTCTAGTAAAATCATAAAGATACTCAGTATCATTACTCATTAAATGTAAACTAAAACCACTACAAATGACTAAAATTAAAAAGATCAGCTATACCAAGTGTTAGTGAAGTGTGGAAGATTTGGAACTTTCATAACCTATTGGTGGTAATGTAAGGTGGTACAACCAGTTTGGTAAATACTGCAGCAGTTTCTTAAAAAGTTACATATTCTACACATAATATATATATGTCATATATATATATAATATATATATATTTTTTTATTCTAGCCATTCCATTCCTAGTATTTACCCAATAGAAAAGGAAAAGCATATGTCCGTACAAAGACTTGCACAAGAATCTTTGTTGCAGCTTTATTCATAACATCCCCAAACTGAAAGGAACCCAAATGTTCATCAAGTTGTGAATATAAACCAAATTGAGATATAACCATATAATAGAATACCACTCTGTAATAAAAGGGAATAAACTACTAATACATGCGACATGGAGGAATCTCAAAAGAATTATGAGAAGTAAAAAATGTTAGTCACAAAAGACTAATATAAAATTCTAGAAAAGGCAAAAGTAGAGTCATAGAAGACAGATCAGTGATTGCCAGGGTCCGGGATGTGATGTGATGGGAACATATGTATATGTATAACTGATTCACTTTGTTATACAGCAGAAACTAACACACCATTGTAAAGCAATTATACTCCAATAAAGATGTTAAAAAAAAAAAAAGAAAGGGGGCATGAAGGAACTTTTTTGGGGGGTGATAAAAATGTTCTACAGGGACTATAGCCAATATAATAACCATAAATGGAGTATAACCTTTAAAAACTTGTGTGAACCACTATGCTGTACATCTGAAACACATAATATCATAAATCAACTGTACATCAATTTTTTAAAAAGCAGATGGGAGAGAAAAAAAAAGGCCAAAAAATGTTCTACATTATGATTTTTGGTGGTGGTTATATGACTATATATATTTCATCAAATTGTACATTTCAAATTAGCTGGTTTCATTTTAAGTAAATTATATCTCAATGAGGCTAATTCTTAAAAATTGCTCATTAGAAACTTCCCCAAAGAGATGATGCTGTATGTTCACTAGAAAAATACAAATACATTTCTCTTTAACTATGTACCTGAAAAGGCTGTCAAGGCTGTCTTCACAGACTTACCTGATATATGGTTGGAAGAGTAAATACACCAGGCAAGAGGTAACACACCAGCTCCAGAATTTCACTTGGCAGTCTCACCTGGTTTTCTGATTGCAATTTTAAAACTGTGTTACACACAAAAAAAACAGTATCAGTACTCTTTAATTACTATCCTTCCACAAAGAGTTCCTGGTTTTAGGCATGTAGAAAATATCTCTGCAAATCTTTATTAATGACAAGGCTACTGTCCTTGCTTGAAAGAGTCCTTTAGACCCAGGGGATGGTCTGTTACCTTAGAATCTGGCCATTTAGGACCTTCTCAGAGAAAGGAGTTCTGTTAATGAACGTTGTGTAACTATAACTTCAAACCTGTAAACCTAGGAAGTGGGGGGAATCATGTTCCTTAATGTTATCTTATAGCACCTCCTGGTGTTTAGATAACTGAAGGCTTAAATCTTGGATGGCCAGTCTATTTTTCCCTAAAACCAGAGAAATTAGAATGATTCTTAATGAACAGTGAGACTATAAATAGATTTATTTGGCTTCCCTGGTGGCGCAGTGGTTGAGAGTCCGCCTGCCGATGCAGGGGACGCGGGTTCGTGCCCCGGTCTGGGAAGATCCCACATGCCGCGGAGCGGCTGGGCCCGTGAGCCATGGCCGCTGAGCCTGCGCGTCTGGAGCCTGTGCTCCACAACAGGAGAGGCCACAACAGTGAGAGGCCCGCGTACAGCAAAAAAATAAATAAATAAATAAATAGATAGATTTATTCATTTATACATTATTTACAAAGAAATTAATTGAGGGATTCTTAGTTTGGAACTGCCACTTGTTTTTCAAAATAAATAAAAATAATGGCTACTTATGGGATATCCAAACTTAAAAAAAATAGCAGGAGATTAATTGGAATTTTTGTTTTTAAGAGTTTCTTTTTAGCCAGCCAGCCATCCCTAACCCCACATAGAATGCTCTTCATTTGAAGAACTTATGCAGCAGCTGAACCCTTTGTCTTAGTCAGGTTCTGAGCAGCTTTTAGGCACGGAGAAGGGTCAGGACAAGTCTCATCAGTAGGTAGGTTAGAACTTGTTGAGGCTGAAGAAAAATGTTTTGCAAGGAAAAGAGCATAGCAAATTCAGCCAAGCTTACTTAATGATGAGAAGCTAAACTCAATGTCTCTTCCCTCATGCCTGCACAATGACCATTCCATTTTCCCTGGACTTCTGTTAAGGTAATCAGCCAAAGTAGGAGATGGAAAAAACCACACTCAGCACATTTTCCTGCATCTCAGTGATTCAGAAATAATTTGGAGGTATGGAGGGGTTGGAGAGATGAAAGCTAAAATGTCCCAAGATTAACTGTGGATATCATTTAAGCATGCTACCCTCACTCCAATTCCATAGGTAATCAAAAGAGTCACCTAGAGTTCATGTCTCCCATATGGATATTGAACAAGCCAAATCAAAGGGGGAAGGGAAGCAGTTACATTAAGGTAAACAAAAAAACACAACAATGTAGCTAATTTCTCACTAACATCATCCATCTGTAACTATTGGGTAGCAAGTCTTGGTATAAATGCAATGATAAGCTTGAAATTTGAAAATTAATAAATTGGTTAGTTAATTGATCCTTTACTTAAGTCTTTTCTTCTTCAGTTTCTGCTGTTTGTGTATTATTAAAATACTTTTTTACTCTACTGGAGAAAATCAGCAGGTGCTTTTTAATTATTCAAACTCCTCTGGAAACCAAATTACTTAATGTAATTACATCTGGGATAAAAAAATTATTAATAAAACCCATTAACAGTTCTTAGGGAATTTGACATATACTTACCATTTTGGAAAGAGACAGAATTGATTTTTCTTTTTATTTATTTTAATTTTGTTTCTCATAAGAATTACACGGCAACAATCAGGAAAAGATGGTAATATCTATCTTAGTGATAAAGTGCACTGTGTTCAACTATGTAAATTTTATCCATGAAAACCCATGTTGTTTTGCTGTATTTTCACCCAGTTGCATAGATAACGAGGGTTCCCCGTGTCATCTCTGGTACAATGAATAATGTTTTTACTGGAGTAAAAGAACATCTTAGACCTGAAACAAAACAAATGTAGATACCAAACACAGACAACCAAGCAGGGCATGAACGAATGTACAACTACACTACGAAAGAAAGAAAAGTCAACAACAAACAAAATAATTTTCATGTTTTTAAACAACTTTATTTTCTTTTAAAAAGCCAGAATCTTATGAAACTACTTTTCCAATTATCCCCTGATTCTGAATAAATGGGGAGGTATTTTGGAGGAAAATTTAAGTGCAGCTGTTTTGATATGAAAACCTCCACAATTTCATCCTTGAGCCAACCAATAAAGTACCCGTCAACCTTTTACAACTTCAGAAAAAGCCTCGAGGTAGCATTTCTGCCCACCTCGATATGTAAAGGCTGCACTTGGCTGGGATTTGACTCTGGGGAAATTATTCTGAAAGGAGCAAGTTAGGAAGGTATAAGCACACAGACTTGTAACACAACAAAAACATTTGCTTTTCTGGTGCAATGAAAGAACAGCTGCACATTTCTCACAGCCCTCAATTATGATCTATACTACCAACAACACATACAAATTCTGCTTTTTATATTAGTGTTCCCACAACTGGCAACAAAATTTGGTGTCGAGCAGCTAAAACAAGGCAGAAAGTCAAGCTCTCAAGATCCCAACAGCTCACACAGAGGTGACTATGAAGATACACTGTCCTTCCAAACACATGCCTGTTTGAAAACAATTTGTTTTTAGTCTAAAGCTTCTAGGGCTTATCATAAATTGAGCCATTCTTTTAAAAGTTAACCCCTTTTCTTCTCATTGAGAATTGTTGTTTCTAATTAAACAATTCAGCTGATTTGCTATGCTCTTTATGTCTCATTTAAGATTGAAATTTGCTCATCTCCATCACTGCTTTTACAAAGCACTGGTATTTTATTCTCTGCCAGTTTCTCCCCATAATTATATTTATTTCTCTGTCTGTTTTGATGTTGGCCAATTAGAGGCTCTTTCGGCTCCATCTAAGTTATCTTTATGAAATGATATACATGATTCTCATCATACTTCACTTAGGCTATGGGAGAATGTTCTGGTTACATTGCTTAAAAGTCTCAGCCACAGACATCAGACACTGGTCCTCAAGCTAATGTCAGCACATGACAAAACTGACACTGCTCTTTTGCAAAATGAAAAAAAAACAAACAAACGAAAACCAAAACCAAGATGGGAAAACAGTTTTTTATAATGCTGTCCCATTTGAGGGACTGTCCTTGATTCTGAAAGCATGTCTTTCCATTTTTTCTTATGGTTAAAATTCTCTTTCTTTTTTGAAATGAAGGCGATTGCAAATGGTAATTGCTTTTAAGCCCCTACTTGGCACAATAAAAATGCTACATAAATTTCCAGATTCTGTGAACTTCTGCCGGTATATGAAATTTAAAAATCTGAACTAATCTGACAAGCAGTCCCTTTACTCACTGGAATGGCAGTATTAAGTAACAACTAAGAAATGGTGTCAGATATTTGCTACGGCCAAGTAGGGAAGGTTTCCCATTAGCCTTTAGATAGGAATAGCTTGAACTGACAGCACTCAGTTCAATATTATATGTTAATTAGTTTTCCTATCTTAAAACTTAGTCAAGTAACTCAAAGTAACCCATTATTTTTGTCTCCAAAATCTTGTGTTTACTGTAACTTTGCTCATCAAATTTTTATAATAAATAACTAATATTGCAAAGATAAATTTCATCTTGAGTACACCCAAACCAATCTGTGGAGTTAGAAGAAATGAGTTCACTGGGCCTGGCCAAGCTTGGTTCAGGCAGAGAGGCCTCAATTTCCTCAGGGAATCACTGGTCCTCATCACAGTCCTCCACTTATTACTGGGTGACATTGGCATCTCACTACTGTCCTACACCTTGGATTCCACTTCCTTTAGATGGAGGCTACAAGAATAATCCTGACCTGCCTAAGAGGCTGCAAACTGAGCTTTACCTTATAAAATTGCAGCAATTGTTTTGGTAGTATTTTAATTCTAAGTTTTAGGTCAACATGTGTGATTTAAAGCCTAAAAAGGTAAACAGCTACTCTGGGGATGACTTTCCCAGGTGGAAGCCAGCTTAGTATTTTGATGATTATTGGTAGCCGGATCAGGAGGGAATATAGAAACTATTGAATGGCAACAAATGACATTGGTTTCTTCATAATCTACCCTTTAATAAAGCTGATATAATTTAATAAAGCTGATATAATTGATGTACTTCTATATAAACCCACACTGTATCTGCGAAGCCAAAAACACAACAGGAAAAACTTACGTCATCAGTATTTTATTACATCTGTGTAATCTCTCTTTGTTTGCTTTTACCTCATGAGATAGCATTTTGCCTTTTGGATCCAAGTGTTACACATTCACTAGCTGGATTTCCTATGTTTTGCAATTCTCTGAGTAATCTCCATTAATCTAGATTCCTCAAGGGGCTCTAAGACCATGAGACCCTTTAAATGGAGAGTTGTTGTTTTATGAGCTTCACAGAGACTACACATTGAATTTCTATCCACAGACTGGAGAAAGATGTTGATTTAAAACAGGTGTAAACGTAGGTTATTTGGGTTTCTTTGATATGCTGGTGTGATGATTAGTTTATCTGTAAAGAGCATCATCTAGAGTTTTTTTTTTCTTTCCAAAACTGCCTACTTAAGAATCACAGCCTCATTCTGTATTACTAGGAAAGGGTAGATGCATTAGAAAACATACAGCCATGGATATAGTAAGGTAGATATACCTAACATGATCTGTAACGAAATGTCCATTTTTCAAGTACTTGAATGCAAACTAGTTAAAATAGAATTTTTTTAAGTTTTGATTTTTTACATTCTGTACAATCGTTCTAAAGATTAAAATAAGAATGACAAAATATTCTAAAACAGGTTTCAAGAATAACTAAAGCCTTAATCAGTAGGGAAGCCAAGAGGTGTCTCACAGAGGTTTTTGATACTCCCTCTCTCCCTCCCCAAATCCAAGTAAAAATCATATCTTGCTATGCAAATGCAACTTCAAAACAAGTACCAGTGGGATTGCTGGATTATATGAGAGTTTTATTTTTAATTTTTTGAGAAGCCTCCATATTGTTTTCCAAAGTGGCTGCAACAATTTACATTCCCATCAACAGTGTACAAGGGTTCCCTTTTCTCCACATCCTGTCAACACTGTTGTCCTTTGTGTTCTTGGTAATCACCTTCCTAACAGCTGTGAGGTGATATCTCATTGTGGTTTTGATTTGCATTTCCCTGATGATTAGTGATGTTGATCAATAAATGGTGTTTGGAAAACTAGATATCAACATGCAGAAGAATGAAATTGGATCTTAATCTTATACCATGCACAATAATCAACTCAAAATGGATTAAAGATGTAAAACTTTAACCTGTAAATCCCCTAGAAAAAACAAAGAGGCCTTCCCTGGTGGCGCAGTGGTTGGAAGTCCGCCTGCCAATGCAGGGGACACGGGTTCGTGCCCCGATCCAGGAAGATCCCACAGGCCGCGGAGCGGCTGGGCCCATGAGCCATGGCTGCTGAGCCTGCGTGTCCGGAACCTGTGCTCCGCAATGGGAGGGGCCACAACGGTGAGAGGCCCGCGTACCACAAAAAAACAAAAAAAAACAAAGAGAAAGAGCTTCTTAACATTGGCCTTGTCAAAGATTTGATATGACACCAAAAGCAAAAACAACAGAAGCAAAAATAGAAAAATAAGATCAATCAGAGTAAAAAGCTTCTGAACAGAAAAGAAAAGCAATCAACAAAGTGAAAAACAACCTAGAGAATGGGAGAAAATATTTATAATCCATATATTTGATAAAGGGTTAATTAATATTCAAAATACATACATAAGGAACTCCTACAACTCAAGAGCAAAAACTAAAAACGAAAAACAAAAGCCACAAATAATCCAATTAAAAAAGACCTGAACAGACATTTCTCCAAAGAAGACATACAAATGGCCAACAGGTGTATGAAAAACACTCTTGTGAAGGGAAAATACAAATTGAAATGACAGAATTTCTAAAAAATAATGATAATAGAGAGATATATTGAAATTAATGTTTAGAGGAAAATTCACAGAACTCCATTTTTGCAAGTCAAAAAAATGAAAGAATGAAAATGAATAAATTAAATACCAGCTCAAAACCCTATAAAAAGCATAAGAAAGTAATAAGAAAGCACAAAGAAGGAAAAAAATAAAAAGTAGAAATTAATGAGGGAGGAAATAGAAAAATAGTATACTTAACAAAGAAAATTACTGTTGGTTTACTTTAAAGAAATTAATGAAATATGGGAGAAATCACACATATGAAAAATAAGAAATAATAAGGGGAAACAACCATTGAAACAAAAAAATTTAAAACATCCTAAGACATTATTATGCAGACCTCTGTTCAAATAACTTTGAAGACTGACATGAAATGTATAATCTCCTGGGGTAATACAGGCTAACAGTGTTTGATTCCAGTATCAATAAATAATATTTTTCACAGAAGATAAAAATAAAGAAACTATGCCACTTAAAAAAAAACCACTTTGCCCAGATAATTTCAGAAGAAAATTCTGTAAAACTTTCAGAGTCAGTATTTCAAATGCTTTATGAATTGTTCTAAAACATTGAAGATAAAGGGATAATTTTTAATGAAGATAATTTTTAATGAAGTATTACACTGATAACTAAATCTGAATTTTTTAAGTAAAATAACAACACCTATAG
>RJWK010050723.1:0-16184 GCA_004363435.1 Platanista minor | reverse complement strand
TAAATAAATAAATGAATAAATAAAAATTTTAAAATGTATATCTGCTCGAAAAAGAGACACCGAGCCTTCATTTAAATCAGAAGTGCTCACCAAGGGCCGTACCCTTTGTGGAGTCTTTGTGTTCCATAAAATCTGGGGTATGAACTAAAATCCAGTTTTGATCAACTGGATTCCTTCCTCATACCTCCAGGGAGCATTCTTATTTGTCTGGGTGTGTATTGACTCTCCAGTGCCGCATTGCCGAAGAATCTGGAGAACCAAGCTGTTGTTCCGGAGACAGTTCTTCCCACTGTCTAACTTGGGTCTTCCTGCCGTAACTGGAGTCAGCTTCCCACTGCCTGTCTGAATCCTGGCATCTGTTGAGGCTTGGATGCCTGGAGTCAAATGAAATAAGTGCTTCTTTGGAGAACAACTCCTGGAGGCCACTGCACATTTATCTCATGTCAGTGGGATCTGCATATGGATGTGAAATGTATATTTAAAAATGTGCACACAGTCGGATGCACATGCATTCTGCTCCAAATGTGTTTATCCAGTTTCCCATGACAGACCCGCCCTGGGGGGCTGTGCCGACCCGCTCACCTTTGCCTGCCAGCCCAGAGCCCCCCCAACCCCGCCATCTGTAAACATCCCCTGACCACCTTGCTCCTTTCCCCTCTCCTTAGAGGGAGGGCGACTAGCAGGTTCTGTTTGCAGTGGGTTTCCCAGCTCTAAGGACAGATGTCTCACCTTGATAGAAAGGAACCGGCAGCTCCAACTCCCCACGACAGACAGCAGCTGAGGAGCAGACTGAGTGCTGGATTTGGAGTCAGTGAATCCTGGCTGCTTCACTTAGCGGCCATGTGACACTGGGTATAGGAAGTGACCTCTCTTATTCTCAGTTTCCTCAATGATAAAATAAAGGCATGGACCTAGGTCCCCAAAGGACTCTAACATTTGGAGAATTCCTTACTCTTATGCCCTAAAGAAGTACAAAATGACATCATCCAGAGTATTAGAATATTCTGAATCACCTCCCCCGTGGGACTATGGGTGGTGTCTGTCTGGGAGTAGGATATGCAAAGTCCTATACCAAACTCTGACTCTGTCCTATACAAAGCCATATGGTGGTTTTTAAACATGGCCCCAAATTACTTGGCATTCCTCCCACGAAGAGCTGGATTCTCTGCTCCCTTCCCTGGAATCTGGGCAGGCCTGGTGACTGCTCCTTCCCCTTGAGAAAAGCAGCAGTGATGTGACTTCCGAGGGTGGTCTCTTGGGATTCTTGTTTCTTCCGGAGATCCTGTTTCTCAGAGCTCTTTAAACAGTGAGAAGCCCAGATCACGTGGAAAAGCCACATATTAGTGCTCCAGGTGACAGTCCCAGCTGAACTGACCTTCAGCCAGCCCAACCCAGGCACCAGGCATATGATTGAAGTCTTGTTGGAAATGCATTCCTCCAGCTCCACCTGCTCCAACTCTGGGCCATCCAAATCACCCATGGCTGTTTCGGTCTTCCTAGTCAATGTCCTAGACATTGTAGAGCAGAGCAAGCCATCTCTACTGGGTCCTGACCAAATTTCTGATGCACAGTATCCATGACCATAATAAGATGCTTGTTGTTTTATGCCACCATGTTTCGGAATGTTTGGTATTGTTATGAATGTTTGTGTTCCCCCGCCCCCGCCCCCCCCACCCCCGCAAATTTATATGTTAAAGTCCTAACCCCAAATGTGATTGTATTTGGAGGTGGGGCCTTTAGGAGATAGATAGGTTTTGATGAAGTCATGGAGGGTGGGGCCACCATGATGGGATTAGTGCCCTTATAAGAAGATGAAGAAACATAGGAGCACATGCATTCTACCCACATCCCCCCACCCCACCCCGCGCTTTACATGCATGTACTGAGGAAAGGCCATGTGAGCACACAGTGAGCAGGCAGCCTTCTGAAAGCCAGGAAGAGAGTCCTCACCAGAATCCACCCTGATCTCAGACTTCCAGCCTCTAGAACTATAGGAAAGTAGATGTCTATTATTTAAGCAACCTAACCTATGATATCTTGTTATAGCAGCCCAAGCTAAGACAGCTATGCAGCAGTAGAAAACTGGAATATATCCAGTCTGAGCCCTGTTTGCCACCTGACCTTTTGGTCACCATGGGTGTGGTCTACAGAGTATGAAATCATCACTGAAGATACACCTCCAGGAAGGAAATCGTAGGTTCACTACACTTGTGATGGGAGTTATCTTTGCTCTCTTCACAAGAGGCTGCTATGAGGTGTCCTTTCTAGGGCAAGAACTGGACTAAGTGTGTGTGTGTGTGTGTGTGTGTGTGTGTCCAGCAGAGGTGGTGTGGGGAGAAGTTCAGGAGCACAGACACAGAGCTGTCTGGGAAGACTGAAGCCCCAGCCCCCTTCTCCCTTCCCAGGCCTGTGCTGTGCGAACAACTCAGCATTGTTTAGCCCCAGACAGTCTCCTTCCTCCCTCCCTGCACCAAATCGAAGCTATTACCCAAGGACAATGGGGGGTTTGGTCCTTTTCATTCTTCAACAGAGAGGCAAAGCTGACAACACAAGTATTTATATCACACTGTGGCTTTCCAGAGGCCTCATATTCATTAATGAATTAATCCTTCCTAACAACAGTCCCTTTATCAGGGTGATATCGTGATTCATGTTCATCAGACAAGGAGACTGGGGCAGCATCTAAGGCTGCTGGTGATACATGGGACTCCCCAGCTGGAGCCACTGAGGTCTCACTTATTCTAGGGGCAGCTGAGGCCATGAGATGCCACACATAGAGTTTGGAACTTAGAAGTGGGCGTCCGGATGTGAGTCTACCTTCCAGGTGTTCCTTGGACAGACAGCTTTACTGCTCCAAGTCTCGGTTGCTTCATCTGTAAAATGCGTTCAGGTAAGAATCCCACCAGGGCATAGAGTTTTCATGATGAGTGAGTCATGGGAAGATGCTCTAAAGCTGGGACACATCACATACATTCAAGTTCATTGTCATTGCTTCTGGGTCTGAGTGAAGATGCTGTAAATAGCTGTAGTTGTAGGAGGGATCAGCAGCTACACTGAGGGTGAGGGTCAGCAGGTCAGAGTGAGGACCCTCCCCCTGATCCCCAAGGGCCACGAAGGTGATGAAGACCCTGCAGCAAAGTAAGCACCCATGGATCCCTCTCCCCCTGCCCTCCCCTCTCCTCCCCCTGCACTCCCAGCCCCTTTGTTAATCTGCCCCTCCCCCATGCCTCCAGCACCCTCACTCTCTCATCACCTTCACATGCTGGCAGTCTCAATCATTCAGGTTTTGTTATTTTACTTCCGTGTGTTCAGGAAGCGTTTTGTTGGTCCAAGTGTAAGAATTGTCATTGATGAGTGTTAAAAAGGCCACACTTAGGACAGCCTCCTGCATAGCCCTGCTCAGCTTCTGAATCATGGTTTTGGCAGACATAACAGTATACTTCTGTCCAGTGTGGACAGTCATCCCACCCTTGGTTGGTGGCTCAGTCGTAACCTCCAGTTTCCAAGATCTGGCCTTGACATAAATGTTGCTCAGAATTGCTTTTTTTTCCTTCCATTTTTAACAATTATGGCAAAACACATATAACATAAAATTTATTATATTAACCATTTTTCAGTGTTCAGCTCAAGAAAGTTGGATGGATTGGATGTCTTGCATCCAATCTCCAAAATTCCCTTCGTCTTGCAAAACTGAAACTCTGTACCCATTAAACAACAACTCCCCATCCCCTCCTCCCCCAACCCTTGGCAACCACCCTTCTACTTTATGTCTCTGTGGACCACTCTTAAGTATCTCGTATAAGTGGAATCACACAGCATTTGTCCTTTTGTGATTGGTATGTTTCACTTAACAAAATGTCCTCAAGGTTCATCCATGTTGTAGCATGTGTCAGAATTGCCTTCCTTTTTAAGGGTGAATAGTATTACAGTGTATGGATAGACCACATTTGTTTATCTGTTCATTCACCGATGGGCACCTGGGTTTCACCCTCTGGCTGTTGTGTGTAGTGCTGCTATGAACACGGGTGTACTCAGGACCACTTCTAATTCAGAACGAGTGGTGCCATCCGATGGGGACGCCATGGCAACTGAACATGGTGCTTCTCCATGATGGACACTCTCCATGGTAGACACTCATGGCGGTAAAAAAGGCAGAAGCAATTCGACGGTAATGTTCAAAGGGCCCCGTACAGCAAACGAGCTGATCACGTTGGGTATTAGAGCAGAAATCCTCTTTGTGTGGTGCTTTACTTGGCTTTTCACTTTAACAGTGTTTTCAATCTTTTAAAAAGTATTGACCACCCCCGACTCCCCCAGGAGCCTCATTTTCCTGACTTCCATGAACGTTTATGTACTGTGCTTTATACGTACATAGAAAGAGTAAGATTCTTTTCACCCCCAAGAACCAACCCTTTGCGGGTGCTCTTGTTCCCCTTGAGAACACAGGCTTCAGCAGACTGCTTTCCATTGAGCTTCTGAAGAGAAGCAGCCACTTTGGGGTCCTTCAGAAGCTCCACTACTGCCAACAGTGCTTTTTCTGCTTATTCCAGTGTGTTCTGTTCAGATGCAGTAGAACAAAGAGTGATGGCCTCGTGACCTTCTATCCAGTGCTGTTCACTATGGGTGGATGTGGCTACCCAAATTAATTAGTTAATTTATTTTCAAGAAGCTGATGAACTTCTCATGACCGTATCTGTTTCAAGGAACGTTGACAAATATTTGATAAGAATGTCACATCTGTCTTGTGGCTTGGAATTCTCTTTATTCCAGTGGTACCTTCATCGGTAAGGTCATTGGTGTAGAGACTCCATTTTTTTTAAGCCACGTTTTTATTCACATACCTGTAGAAAAGTGTACAAGTCAGATATGTGCAGCCTGATGAATTTTCACAAAGTGAGCATACCCATATAACAAGCACCAAGATTGAGGAACAGCGGTTCCAGAACCCCAGAAGCCACTCTTGTATCCCCTTCCAGTCACTGTCCTCACCCCAAGGATATCCACTGTCCTACCTTTTACCACCTTAGATGAGTTTTGCCAGTTGTTGAACTCAATATAAATGACACTGTATAGTGAATATTCATAGGGTTTTAAAAACATGAAAATTCATTGCCGATATTTATAGGGTGGGTTGTTTCACCAAAAATCCAGATTTTCTGTGTCTTTTAAAAGAAGACTTGACAGGATCCTTGTGGTGATGGAGATGTTCTGTATTTTTCCTGAATCAGTCAATATCCTTTTGTGATATTGCACTAGAGTCTGACAAGATGTTGTCACTGGAGGAAACTAAGTAAAAGGCCCATATCTCTGTATTATTTCTTACAGCTGCATGCGAACCTACTCGTATCTCAAAATAAAAAGCTTAATTAGAAATAAAAGATAATATATTAAGAATTTTAAAGAAAGATGGGTTAGTACCAGGCCTGCCTTTATCAAGGCAGCAACTGGCTGGAGCTGAAGAGCAGATGCACCCGTGGGCAGGGACATGGTCTCTCTTGTTTGTGTGGCTACAAGATTTAAATTAAAGTTAAATAAAGCTAAACAGTTCTTGGTGGCACTAGGCATGTTCCAAGGGCAGATTTCAGTAACATCACATGACTGGTGGCTAGAGGATGGGACCACACAGGTCTAGAAGATGCCCATGATCATAGGCTGTTCTCCTGGCCAACATCTGAACAGATGGCTCATAAACTTGGCGAACAGAATGACCACAGATTCGCTGACATCATATGTGTTGGACCAGCCCAGTCACCGCTGAGGGATCATCCTCTCCTGAGCTGCTTTAACCTTCTCTATAACAAAATCAACACCAGTCTGTGAATGTTGCTATTCTCCCCTTTATCTGCCTTCCCCTTTCTCTTCACTGCATTGACCAGCATCTAAACTCAGACAGACCTGGTGGGGATCCCAGCTCAAATGCTATTTCTTAATCTTGGGCAAGTTACTTAGCCTCTTGGCACCTCATTTTCAGCACTTGTAAAATGCGGATCATGCTTTCTGTAGCCCAGCCTTGTCATGTCTCTGTTGCAGGTGCAGTTCAATGAGAGAATGGATGTGGATGTACTTTATCAACCAAAAGGCATTATATGAATGGCGTCCGTCATTCCCCCAGGGCCTGGCGCATAGTAGGTGCTCAACAAGTGTGGGTTGCACGAGTGATTGTTGTTTTCTTTGCTGAAGTCCGTGAGCAGGCAGCAAGGCTGCAGCCTCCGTAGCTTTTCAGTGCTGAGTCTCTTGCCCTCAGATTGACTATGCCAAGGTCTCCGCTTTACAGGGGCATCCCTACCACATCAGTCCTGGTAGTTAGATGTGTGCATGTCTCACTGTGAGATTAGGTACAGGACAACAGTTGTATTTATCCCTGGATGGACGGAGTCCCTCAGGGAAGTAGAGGTATAGGGAGTGGGGTCCCAGAGTCAGGGGAAGTTAAGCGCCCGAGAAGAGCTAAGGGGGCTCACAGTGCGATGTGAGTTAGCACTTCTCACACTGCAACATGCACGAGCATCACTGCAGCGCCTGTGAAATGCAGACTGATTCTGTAGGTCTGGGGTGGAGCCTGAAATTCCGCATTTCTACCAAGCTCTTTGATGGTGCCTTTGCTAACAGCCCACCGGTCACACTTTGGCCAGCAAAGGACCCACCTCCGTTAGGCTCACTGGCGATCTTGGTCATGTGCAGGTTCTTGAGTCTTCGATCACATCTATAGAATCAGACTCTTTGGGGCCCAGGCCCCAGACCCTGCATGATGAACGTTTTCCAGTTATTCTGATGCATCCTAGAACCTGAGAACCACTGAGTTGTGGACTGAGGTGGGAGGTTCTGAGCTCCCATAGTGGGGACTGAGACCCCCTTTCCTGGTAGCCACATGTCACCCCAGAGCACCCAGTGCCCCAGTGGCTGGTTCCTGTACCAGGTCAGTCTTTGTTCACACTGTTCTTTATGCCGATTTCTGAAAACCTCAATCCTTTTAAGTCAGTCTTTCAAAGACTTTGCCAAGAACATCCTTTGCTCCAAGGTCAGAAGCATATTTGGATAGGACAGTAAGACATCTGCGAAAATTGAGGGTGAGAACCGATGGCTGGGTCGAGGCATTAGCTCATCCATGATTACTTATCCAGCCCTTGACCTTTCTGCGGAGATGTCTGAGAAGTGAGTAAATTAACCCCAGCGGGAAGTGACAAGGGCCTGCAGACCCACAGCTCCTCTCACTCAGGGGCTGATGAGCACAGCTGGGCCTGGGAGGTCACTGTCACTAGGTCCCACCTGGCTTTTGGATCTCTTTGCCTGCCCCCCAAGCAAGGGCCAAGAGCCCCCCACTGCAGGCTTTGTCTTGAGGGTCAGTCCTGGCCTGAGGCAGAAATGGATTGAGCCCGACTGTGGGGCATGGATTCAGCCATAAGGCCTGGCTCTGACTATGTAACCCATCTTCATAGGCTCCAGGGCAGGTGTCAATGTAAGTGCATTCTTTTTTTTTTTTTTTTTTTTTTTTCTCCCCACGCTTAAGGTATAATCGACAAAATTGTAATGCATTTAAAATGTACAATGTGATGATTTGATATATGTATACATTGTGAAAGGATCTCCTCCGTCGACTCAATACATCTGTCACCTCACCTATTTACCTTTTTTGCGTGTGTGAGACCTCTTAAGTTCTTCTCTTAGCAAATTCCAGTTATATAATACAGTGTTTCAACTACATCACCATGTTGTACGTGAGATCCTCAGACCTATTTCGTTTTATATCTGAAAGTCTGTGCCCTTTTCCTTCCAACAAGCATGTCTTGAGGGTCTGCTGTGTTCTGTAGGGCGGACATCCCCAGGCATCGTCAGGGAGACTGGACTTGGTGAACTTTTAAGTGTTCTCATGACTCTGAGTGTATAGGATCCTTTATACTGTGTGTGGTGCAGGGACACGACATTTCACCAACTGAGTGGCTGGAGGGGGACCACAGGCAGAGCAGAACATGTAGGTGGAAAACAGGAGAAGGTCCGGGAAGAAAGTGGTCTTAGGTGGTGAGACCAGCTAAGGAAGAGCATATAGGCAGAGGGGCAGCAGAGTTAAGGGGTTGTTTTGGTTTGGTTTTGTTTTTCACTCAGTGTGTCTTAATTTTCCTGCAGGGACTTTGGTGCAAGGGGACTCCTGTGCTCTCTTTGGCAGCCATGAAGCTTTGGTGTTCATGAGTCATGCAGGGAACAGAGGGGCCTGGCTATCAGGGCCTTAGGGAGGTTTATTGACCCCAGTGGGTGCCTGGACCAAGGGAAGTTGGGGTTCAGGCATCTCCACCTAGCTCCTTGGTGGATGGGTGCACGAGACAAATAGGAGGAGAGAACTTCCTTCCAGTGTGTTCTGTTGAGTCCTCCCCTTCCACCACCATAGCCACCCACGTTGGTGCTGGGTTGGAAAGATCATTAGCAGGAGGACAAAGAGAAAGAATTCTGCTTCTGAGGCATTGTCCTAGGATACTACTCAGTCTCTTTTCCTCACGAGCTAAAACCACAGTGTTCCTGAGCTCCTGAGGGTTTAGACAAAGCACATTCCGTGTCTCCGGCAGGACTCCTGGGCCCTCCGACTCAGACCCCACATCACTGATTCAGATGAGGCTCAAATTGTGGCAGGTCCTGCGTATCAACAGAGAGAAAGGGGGAGGCAAAATATTGTAAAATCTGTGGGTTCTCACCAGATGACTGTTTAAAAGGCCAGGAAATGCAGAGGTGGGAAAAACACGGGGGAGATACATTAACTAGAGCATTGTTGACTCATGGCCGTCCAACTTCAGCAGGAAGTCCTGATTCGGTCCCATGAGTGCCTGAAGCCACCTGCATTGGGCATCACTGGTGTTGCAAAGCTCAGAACTGCTGACACACCCTTGGGTCTGCTTCTCAGTTTTCTTACTTTGGGTTTATTTGTATGCCAATCCCTTATATTTGATTTGTTTGTACAAATGTTTTTACAGTAAGGCAAAGGAAAAAGGGAGGAGATGCTTGGTTCTGTGGCAGCTGTTGAGTCTGGAGTTTGTAAGGGAGCCCCAGGTCGAAAAGAGCTGGGTACACACAGAGGAAGGGAGTCTAGTCAGAAAGGTGACTGGAAGTTGATTACTCACGGTTGGCTCCAATTTCCTCTCTCCTAGGTGTATTGGGAAACTCACCTAGGGAGAGGAAGCAGAAATGCCATTTTTGTCCATCTACTGAGTGAAGTTTTGAAATCTAACATTTATCTCAGTCTCCCAGTTCTACCTCTCAGTGTATTCCACCCGTGTTCTCTTTTATTCGTTCTGCACTTCTTATCCAGAATGAGCTCCGAAAACATAGATCATGTCACTCCCCTGCTTAAAATCCCATGAACGCGCCTGTTGCACTTGGGGTAAAATCCAAAGTCCATATTTATTGTGGCCTGAGAGGCCCAGTGTGATCTAGCCCCTCCTCCCTCTCAAAATTCATCTTCTCTTTTCCCTGCCATGCACTGTGCCTCAGCTGCACTGGCCTCACTTCTTTTCCTGGAATTCTTCAAGGTGTTTCTGCCTGTTTGCATTTGTTGTTTTTCTCTGTCTGGAATGTCCTCCGCGCTCCAGATCTTCCCTTGCCTGGCTGATGCTTCTCACTTTGGTCTCAGCTCAGCTGTCACTTCTCAGGCTAGTCTAAAGCATCCTCTCCCTCCCCGCTTTCCCCCTGTTACTCTCTCTCCTCACTAGACAGTAAGCTCCATGACAGTAAGAGTGTCTCCAGCACCCCATGCAATGCGTGGCAGGTGGTCAGTTCTCAATAAACAGTTGGTGGGTAAATGAATAACTGAATGAAGGGGTGCTCTGTCCCCCAGCTCTGCCTTGGGACTTTTCCAAATTTGGAGCATGTAGGACATTTATTGTCTCTTATGTCCCAAGTGTTTGCCAGGGTACCTGGAACTACGTACCATTTCCATTTTATACATGAAGAAGTTAAGGCTTAAAGAGGTTATTCGAGGGAATTCCCTGGCGGTCCAGTGGTTAGGATTCCACGCTTCCACTGCAGGGGGCACGGGTTCGATCCCTGGTCAGGGAACTAAGATCCTGCAAGCCACGGGGCGTGGCCAAAAACAACAAGTGTAAAAAAAAAAAAAAAAAAAAAGAGGTTATTCAGTCTGCCCACAATTACACCAGTAATCTTGGGACAGCCAGGAATGGAAATAAGTTCTAACTGGTTATAAAGCTCCTTGTTCTATCGCTGTCTAATATTTGGTGTTGTGGAGGGCTGACCAGGAAGGCTGCTTGGAAGAGGGGCATGAGTAATTTTAGCAGAGAAGAAGAATAGCACAGTAGTAAAAACGTGTGGGACCGTGCTGCATGGGGTCCAAGCCTGGCTCTACCCTTTTCTAACTAGTGTGACCTGCCAAACTTCTTAACCTCTCTGTGCCTTGGTTCTTCCATCTATACAATGGACATCTCACCTCTCACAGAGTTGTCATGAGAATTAAATGAAAGAGTATATGAAAGCCCTTGGGCCAGTGTCTGGCACAGCTAAGCATTGCATAATAAGTGTTTACTACTCTTGTTACTACCGTCATCATCCTGCAGCTCACCATGCACGTGGCTGAATCTTCCTCGGGATCCTGTCTCTTTCTCTCTCTCTCTTTCTCTCTCTCAAGACCTGCAGGAGGCTTCAGGAGTTTCTCTGGTGCGTGTGACTTTGGAAGAAGTGGTAATGTGCAGCCTATTTGTGGCAAAGGAACATCAACTTTAAAAGCAGAGGAGGAAATGGATGCGTTAGTGACACGGAGTTGTGGGAAAAGCCACCCACTAAATTACATTTCTGCACAAGAAAAGAACTGCTAGCAAAGTGGGAATGAATGACATTGGGGTGGCAAAGACATCAAGAAGTAGAGACAGTAAGGAGGCACGAGCCCTCTATTATTTCTAGCATCATGGAAAGTGAGGTTTTATTATTCCCTCCCCAAATGGTCTCAGTTCTTTGTTGTTGTTGTTGTTGTTGCTTCTTTTTCACAATCAGTATGGCTGATGTTCTCCGTACTTGCGATCTACCCAGCCCAGGCCTTGGCCCGACAGCTGGTCTGCTGGCTGGAAATCTGTAGTTACAGGAAAGGGAGGTCCTGAGGGGTCCTTGGGAACCACTGCACCTAAACATGCTCATTTTCAGATGAGCCAAGTAAAGCCGTGATGGAAAAGGACACTTATTTATTCATTAATTCAAGCAGTGATGTACTGAGCAAGTTTGCAAGGCCCCAAGCTAGATGCTGGAGAAAGTCGAGAGGTTTTCTCTTTCTGAGCAGAGCATACACAATGAGCTCTTATCAAAGGCTATGTAATAGAGGTACACAGAGAGCTCAGACCTGCGAATTGCAAGTCTTGTGTTCCAGTCTAAACCTCCACTTCTTATCTGAACTGGAGTAACTGCTTGGGCTTTGGTTCCTCATCAGTAAAATGGGGAAGTTGGTGTCTGGCCTGTGAATTGCACTAGGATTTTACGAGCACCCAGATAATCATGACGTGTGCTGATGCTTGATGGCCTGTGAAGCAATTTGTAGATGGTGCTTTTGTTATGGGTAGGGTGATAGCTTGCAAGCAGGGAATTGAAGCCACTGGAATAATAGGAACATGAAAGGGGCGATTGTGAAGGGTGGAGGGCAGATTGCCTGTTGGGGAATGAGTAGAGTACAGCCAGAGGTGGCCCCCAAGCCTTTATTCTAAGGGGCGGTGCTTTGTGCTGTTTGGAATACATAGGAACTGATTCCACAATGGGGAGTAGCTCATTCAGCCAGGCAGCAGCTGCCGCTTGTTAACATCTAACCCTGTGATAAGTGATGGAAGATTGCTGAGAGCAGGCATGGCCCTCTGAATTCCATTCAGAGTTTATCAGGAGATACCAAATCATAAAGAGATGGATACGGTACAGTGCCTTGACAGGGCTCAGGACAGAGGCCCTCCAGACCCACATTGTTCAAGATGGGCTGAAGACTACCCAGACGATGACCCAGCGGGGTTTTGAAGGTTACAGAGGGCTTGACCACTTGGGTTACTCCAAGAAGGGCAGTCAAGGCTAGAGAACAGCACAAAGACAGGGTGATGAGGGAAGTTTAGGAAACTAGCTGTGGCTCCAAGGAGAGGCCTGGAATCAGGTGGGCAAGGTGGTAGGAACCGTTTTGCAAATAATTTGAGTGCCAGGCAGAACCTAAGCGGCCAAGCAGATGGTGTTCGTGGGAGGCCATCCTGTTATGATACCTTGGTGGGATTTAATTAAGGTCCTTTAATTACAGATGTAATTTACTCAGAGTCAGTCTTCTCATTGTAGTCTTTTTTAAGAAATATTTATTTATTTTGACTGTGATGGGTCTTAGTTGCAGCATGCAGGATCTTTAGTTGTGGCATGCAAACTTCTTAGTTGTGGCATGCATGCGAGATCTAGTTCCCCGACCAGGGATTGAACCCAGGCCCCCCGCATTGGGAGTGTGGAGTCTCACCCACTGGACCACCAGGGGAGTCCCTCCTCATTGTAGTCTTAGAAGTCACCTACAGCTTTGTGAAATGTGCAGCCAATTCTGCATGAAGGGTTTTCAGGCTGGGGATGTAGGCAGCACACATTATCCCAGGAAGGCAGATGATGGAGAACGTGCTTACTGCAGAGGGGAGCCAGGCAGATGAGCATCTTCCCAGGGAGCACAATAGCAAGGTCTCAGTTGGACAGGAAGTTATCCAGCTCATGCAGTGCCCGAGATGCTATGAGCACCATTGTACCATCCTCCCTCCAGGCTTCAAGAAGCAGTGGAACCCTAAGGCAAGGCAGCATTTTATCCCCAAGGAGGGATAGATGGATTTTACTCGTAAGACATGCATCTATTAAGCTCCCGTGGTTTGCAGAATCAGCCATGTGTATGTGACAGCCAGGAGGGTGATGAAAGAGGCCGCTGGTGGCTCCACCTGGCTGTCACTCATGGACTTCAAACCTAGTAGGTCCAAACTTGGGCTTGTCATTTCTTCTCTCTAAAAAAGGTTAGCCCCTTATTCAGGCAAATATTACCATCCAGTTGTCTAAGTCAGACCTTGGGAGTTGCCTTCAATGCCTCCCTGCCCTGAAGCCTCAACCTCATCTTCCCCCAGATCTGCCCATTCTACTTCCTGTGTATGTGCCTTGCTGTCGCCCTAGCGCTAGGTCCTCAATGCCCCACACCTTACAAGCTGGGCAGCCTGGTATCCCTGCTTCCTGGTTTGCTCCCGAGAATCCGTCCTCCACCCCTGCTAGTAAAATGATTGCTGTAACACCTGGCTTCACTTTATAAGCTTGGATGGCCCCCATGGCCTGCCAGTATCTTCTTACTTCATTGATTTGGCAACCCTGGAGTACCCTGTGTGTGGCAGGCCCTGCAATGAGCACCAGAGGTAGAGAGATGAATGAGACAGGACAGAGCCATCAGTGCGCTCTGCCTGATGAGGGAGACAGGGTCAAACCACTGAAGGAATTCTGTGTACTGTGCAGGGACCAGAGCAGATGTGAGAGGGCCTTTTGACTTACTCTTCTCTCTGCCTGCAGTTTCTTTCCTACGTTTAAAAAAAAATACCAGAGATTGATTTGAAAAAAACGATGAAAATAATGTTTGTGTTATATTGAAAATGCAGAAAAGCAGAGCTGAAATAGAAGCTGAAGATGTCCCTCATCTCAGTCTCTAGCTACTATTAAAATGTTGTGTCTTTCCTAACAAGTTTTCTTCTTCACATTTATATTTTACAGAACTTGAAATGCCCCTGGGTGTACTGTTTTGTACACAGCTCTTTTTACTAACAGGTGCCGTGGCATTTAAAAAACAGCTATAGGGCTTCCCTGGTGGTGCAGTGGTTAAGAATCCACCTGCCAATGGAGGGGACACAGGTTCAGGCCCTGGTCCGGGAAGATCCCACGTGCTGCGGAGCAACTAAGCCCGTGCGCCACAACTACTGAGCCTGTGCTCTAGAGCCTGCGAGCCACAACTACTGAAGCCCGCATGCCCGGAGTCCATGCTCCACAACAAGAGAAGCCACCAAAATGGGAAGCCTGCGCACTGCAATGTAGAGTAGCCCCTGCTCACCGCAACTAGAGAAAGCCCGTGCGTAGCAACAAAGAACCAACTCAGCCAAAACTAAGTGAATAAATAAATTAATGAATTAAAAAAATAAAAAAACAGCTCTCTTCTTTTTTGTTATATGAGGAATACGTAGCTATCTCAAACAATTTTATGACATGAAAACCACATGTAAAACAAAGATCACCTACTACTCCCATACCTGGAGGTACCTTCTACCCACACCTGTGTGTATGTTCTTTCAGAATTTTATGTTCATGTACACAGTTAGGTATAAATATAAATATACCTACAGGTGTAGACAGACTTGATCTTTAGCCTGCCTTTGCCACTTAATACGTTATAGCTCTCTTTTTTATTTAAATATATTTGATCACTTGTGTTCTTTTTCAAAACATCTATATGATAGATGATATCCCATAGAGATATATCATAAATCATATAACTAATCTCATATTTATGGACATCTAGGTTGCTTCTGTATTTTCATGTCTTCAGACAGAAAAATGATGAAAAAGCTTGTGTGAGTATATGTAGCCCATTTATTTCCTTGGGATAAAGTCCTAGAAGTGAAATTGCTATGACAGAAATTGTGAACATTTTACATTTGGGTCCACATATGTGGTTGGCAGAATTATCAGATGATCTCTGCTGATCTGTCTTTGTATAATTATCTCCCCATGAGTGTAGGCAGGACTTATGATTGCTTCTAACCAGCAGATTGTGGCAAAGGTGACGGGGTGTCACTTCTGTGATTATGTTGCATTAGATGGCAGGAGTGAGGGGATTTTGCAGATATAATTAACATCCCTAATTTATTAACTTTAAGGTAATCCAAAAGGAGATTACCTTGAGTGTGCCTGACCTAATCAGGTGAGCTCTTTAACAGAGGGAGGGTCTAGAAGTCAGAGGATCTCTCCTGCTGGCCTTGAAGAAGCAAGCCACAGTGAGTCTACAGCTGCAAGGAAATGAATTCTGCCAGTAATTACATGAGCTTGGAAGGGGACCCCAAGCCTCAGATGAGATTCCAGCCCTGGCTGACACCACTGCAACCTTGTGAGACACTAAGCAGAGACCCCAGCTAAGTCATGTCTACACTCCTGACCCACTGAAACTGTGAGATAATAAATGTGTGTGATTTTAAGCCACTACAGTTTTGATGATTTTGTTATACAGGAATAGAAAACTAATATATCAGCAATACAGAAAAACTGCTTCAGATAACTTATACACCAATTCATTTTCCCAACCAGTATAGTAGCTCCCATTTTCATGAGTTTTTGCCAACACTGGGTGTTGCCAAACTTGTAAATCTGTGCCAATCTACAAGGTTAAAAAAATATTTGTTTAATTTGTGGCCCTCAATTACAAGTAAATCTGCACATTTTCCATATTCTTATTTTCCATTTTAAAACTCATTTTTAGTATATTACCTAATCATATCCTTTGCTTGTTTTTGAATTTTGCTTATTGGTTTGTGAGAGCTCTTTACATGTGCGGAGGACAATAGCGAGGCAGAAATTTACATGTTGTTTTATCTGTTACAAATGTTGCAAGTATGTGCTTTTTGTTTCCCCAGTTTGACAGTTTCTCTTTTACTTCAAACGTTGTTTATGGTGTTTGGTGAGGAGGGATGTGGATGTTTTCTCATTCTGTTGGGTTTTAGAAAGGCCCCTTTGTATGGAAGGTTGATTGCTGGTAAGACAGCAGTGAAGAGGCAATTACATTAGTCCAAGTGAGCTAATGAAGCTGAAGCTTGCATTATATCAGGTATGGTAGGGATGGAAAAGAAGGTTCTGAGCCCAGAGGCATTTTAGAAGTAAAATCGGCAAAGTTTGTTATTCTCAGAACTGACTTCTATTTTTAACGTCTTTATTGGAGTATAATTGCTTTACAATGGTGTGTTAGTTTCTGCTGTATAACAAAGTGAATCAGCTATGCATATACATATATCCCCATAGCCCCTCCCTCTTGCGTCTCCCTCCCACCCTCCCTATCCCACTCCTCTAGGTGGTCACAAAGCACTGAGCCGATCTCCCTGTGCCATGTGCCTGCTTCGCACTAGCTATCTGTTTTACATTTGGTAGTGTATATATGTCCATGCCACTCTCTCACTTCATCCCAGCTTACCCTTACCCCTCCC
>RJWK010050722.1:0-16186 GCA_004363435.1 Platanista minor | reverse complement strand
CAAATTAAAAAAAAAGAAAGACCTACTGATATTTCTCCTAAACTGTATCTATGTGGGGAAAAGATCATTCTGTTACGGTCATCTTTAGAAACTAACCAATTGGTGATACTTATCTTCGACTGGGCAAACTAATCTAACCCAACTAAAGGAACTTAAAACAAGCTGATACACCACACACTAAGAGGTCTTAGTCAAACCTTAAATTAAAAAGTGGATACCTGCACTAGAGAGACATGCTATTTCATACAATAAAACCCACCAGGAGGTATTTAGGTTGAGTAAAAAGGGAGGAAATGAAAGGATCCCATATCTATCACGGACCAGTGATGCATCAGGTCCTCTTGAAGATGCAGCCAGTTTATGGTTTGTATATGGGAAATTGGAACACATCTCTCTGACACCAAAACCGGTGCTCTTTCCAGCACGATGCTGCCACCTAGTCCAGCTCCACCTCCCAAAGCATCACACTGCGCCTTCGAGATAAGCTAGGAGTTTACCATCACATTTGAAAACAAACTGAAGCACTTTCATAATTTGTATTTACCTTGAATGGTTCTCTAAATTTAGACTGTGTTCACCTGATCATTTGTAGTTAGGGGGGAAAAAAAAATATGTCTATTGATAGGAGATTCCTCATTGAAAAAAATGTCGCTGTTTGTGCCATGAACGGCAGGATGTGGATTTTAGGGCTATTTCTTTAGGACTGTGAATGAGGTTTCCCTTCTCCATTCAAAATTCCCCAATGGGTCTCCCAATGGAATCCATTCCTGTGATTCATTTCCACAGTTAGGAATGCAGTCCATGAAGTGTTTTGTTTTTTGTTTTTTTCCTCACTCAAAGCTAATTTGTACATTAATGCTTTAACCGTTGATTTCATTAGCAACACATAGTATCTGTAGATCTCTGTGAATTGATTTTCATCACTCTCAGGGCATCCAAAGATCTCAAGTGTAAAGAAAAGCGCCTCCTATAAGAAAAAGATAAAGCAGAAACTAACACACCATTTTAAAGCAATTATACTCCAATAGAAATGTTAAAAAGAAAAAGAAAAAGAAAAAGAGGCTGAGGGCTTGCACGCATTAACCTTGTGCTAACAAAACATGCACTGGTACGCCTTCCTTATGCTCGAACGGCCAATCACTCATCCAACAAGTATTTATTGAGTGCCTACTATGTGCCAGGCGGTGTTCCAGGCAGTGGAGGGGCAGGCAGACAGGCGCAGACAGGCTGAAGGCTGCCCTCATGAGCATGCCAGTCAGTGAAGGGAGACAGAGATCAGTCAACAAATAAATGTAAAGTGGGTCTGACGGCGAAAGAGGTAAAGAGGTAAAAGGGCAGGGAGTACTGGTGGGGTTGGGAAGTTGATATTTTATAGGGTGATATTTGAGCAAAGTTCTAAGGAAGTGAGAGGAAGCAAGACTTTCAGCCTTGATGATGGATGGGGCAGAGTCATCCAGGCAGAGGGAACAGCGACTGCAGAAGCTCTGAGGTCAGGGCAAAGGCAAGGCAAGGAGCCTATGGTGGTTGCAGTGAGTAAGGGTGACAGCAGTAGGAGCTGGGGTCTCAGGAATGTGTCTGAATGTGTGTGTGTGTGTGTGTGCGTTGGGGGGCAGTGTTTGTAGGTCATGTCGGGTCTAGCAGATCACGGGAAGAGCTTTGGGTTTCCCGTGGAGTAAGACAGGGAGGCGTGGAGGATTTGGAGCCGAGGAGTGACAATAGCCAATTGACTTTTTAGAGTTCAGTGTGACTGCTGGGAGGGCAGCAGCCTGTCAGACAGAAGGAAAGTCGCTGACGAGGCTCCTGTGGTCACCCAGGTAAGCAATGGTGGTGGAAGATATAACAGTGGAGGTGGGGAGACCTAGCTAGATTCTGGATGGTGATTGTGAAGATAGAGCCAGTGTGATCTGCAGACAGAGTGAATGTATCAGATAAACAGAGGAGACTAGGATGACTTCCAAGTTCTTTGCTGGAACTGCTGGAAAAATGAAGTCCCCACTGACTGAGATGGGAACGCAGTCAGGGGAGCTGTTGGAAGGAGGGGCCACCTCCCTGCCTCAGTCTCCTTTGGGAGGGGGAGTCTGGAGGCAGTGGAAAATGGTCCAGAAAGAAAGCAGGTCCAGGGATAAATGAACCAAGCCAAAATGTTTATGCTACACATGGAAAAAACCACTGCCCATAAGTACTTGGTTTACTAATCCCCGTCAACACAGTATAGCACACTGGCCAGGAGCACTGATTCCGAAAACAGCCTCAGTCCAAATATCAACTCTGACACTTAGTAACTGTGAATATGGCCCATCTGCTTATTCTCCCTCAAAGTTATTGTGATTTGAATGAAGTGAGTTGTTTACAGTTAATGTCATTTAACTTTTACTGAGTGCTTACTAGAGGCCAAGTGCTTGTGAGCACGCTGAATTCTCCCTTGCCCCGAGGAGAACAGGCACTCGTATTACTATCCCCACTTTCTGAGAGAAAACTGAGGCACAGAGAGGCAAAGTGTCTCACCAAGGTCACAAAGCTAAGAGGCCACGGATCCTGATTTATGTACTCAGGCTGACTAGCCCCTGAAAACCTGCTCTTAATCACAAAACTATGAGAATGCAGCACATAGTAATCGCCCACAGATCGTGGCTTGTATGACGATGAGGTGACTACCGAAACAATGAAAACACCCAGTGGTCAGTTTGTACGACTCCACTTGGAATCATCATGTGGCTCGGTTTCTACCGGGCCTCACTGTCTCCAGCTGTATTTTGGGTACACAGCCTGTGTTCTTCTGTCCATGGAATGCACAGATATGCTGAAGGCTTTGCTGAGAAAATCAGCACAAAGCACTCATCATTTGCAAGCTGCTCCCTTTAAAACCCTCCTACACTGTTGGTGGGAATGTAAATTGGTGCAGCCACTATGGAGAACAATATGGAGGTTCCTCAAAAACCTAAAAATAGAGCTACCATATGATCCAGCAGTCCCACCCCTGGTCATATATCCAGAAAAGACAAAAACTCGAATTCAAAAAGACACATGCACCCCAATGTTCACAGCAGCACTACTTACAATAGCGAAGACATGGAAGCAACCTAAGTGCCCGTCAACAGATGAATGGATAAAGATGATGTGGTACATATATATAATGGACACTACTCAGCCGTAAAAAAGAATGAAACAATCCCATTTGCAGCAGTACGGATGGACCTAGAGATTATCATCCTAAGTGATGTTAAGGCAGACAGAAAAACGAATATGATATGATATTACTTATATGTGGAATCTAAAAAATAATACAAATGAACCCATACACAGAACAGAAATAGACTCACAGTCATAGAAAACAAACGTAATGGTTACCTAAGGGGAAAGGGAGGGGAGGGATAAATTAGGAGTATGGGATTAACAGATACACACTACTATATATAAACTAGATAAGCAACAAGGATTTCGTACATAACACAGGGAACAGTATTCAATATCTTGTAATAACCTATAATGGAAAATAATCTGGAAAAACATATATATCTGAATTACTTTGCTGTATACCTGAAACTAACACAACATTGTAAAGCAACTATACTTCAATTAAAAAAAAAGTTCCCTTTCAAAACACCCAGGCACAGGAGTCCTTAAGAGTCAGAAAACCCATCACAAGTGTGCAAATGTTGGTTTCTCACTGTCATTAACGACATTCAAGACTGTAAGTTACCTGTGTGCTCCAGATGTGGGCTAGGAAACAATCTCTCAGATACAGTGGCAAGTAGCTCCAGGGTAGGCAATGACCTTCAGACGCTCTCAGAGTTTTGTCCTCTCTCCGAATCTTGGAGGTCTGGCTTCAGCCTCAAAGTGCTTGCAGATGGGCCTGTCCTGCACCTCTGCACCTTATTTCTTCCAGTTATAGTTTCTAAAACCAGTTTTCATTTTATTGAGGGCATGTTTCCAGATGTGTTTTTAATTTAAATTAATCAGGGCTACTAATAAAAGACAACATGACCCCTGAAGCTGCTGGCAAATATATTCCATCACCAAATGTACTATTTTAAGGCTCATGTGTCTAAAAAAGCCTAAGTGGACTATGCCATACCTATTTTTTCTTGTTGCGTATCTCGGGCAAGTCAAACTCTCTGAGCTTCAGGGTCCTTACTTGTACAACGAAAGCAGGAGTTGTCTTGTCTGCCCACTGAAATCACCTGGAGGAGATTTAAAAGATACTGGTACTTGTCTTTCTCTTTCTGACTTACTTCACCTAGTATGACCATCTCTATTTGCATCCATGTTGCTGCAAACGGCAATATTTCATTCTTTTTTTATGGCTGAGTAGTATTCCGTTGTATATATGTACCACATCTTCTTTATCCATTCATCGGTCGATGGACACTTAGGTTGTTGCCTTGTCTTGGCTATTGTGAATAGTGCTGCTATGAACATACAAGTACCATATGATACCACTTATATGTAGAATCTAAAATACAACACAAATGAACCTATCTAAGAAACAGAAACAAAATCAGGGACATAGAGAACAGACTGGTGGTTGCCAAGGGGGAGGGGGGTGGAGGAGGGACAGAGTGGGAGGTTGCGATTAGCAGATGTAAGCTTTTATATAGAGAATGGATAAACAACAAGGTTCTACTGTATAGCACAAAGAACTATATTCAGTATCTTATGATAAACCATAACGGAAAAAAATATAAATAAAAGAATGTATATATATATATATATATATATATATATATATATATGTGTTTAACTGAATCACTTTGCTATACAGCAGTAATTAACACAACATTGTAAATCAACTATACTTCAATAAAAAGAAAAAGATATTGGTGACTGGGTCCTACCCCCGGAGACTCTGATTTAATGGATCTGGGCTGGGTTTGGGCGGAGAGATTGTTAAAGAGCTCCCCTAGGGAATTAGAACGAGCAGTGGGGAACCAGAGGTCTGTCTAGATCAGTGGTTCTCAAATTCAAACAGGCATCACTATCTCCTCGAGGGACTGTTAAAACACAATTACAGGGCCCCGCCTCAGAGTTTCTGATTCAGCAAGTCTGGGATGCAGCCTGGAAATGTGCATTTCTGCCTAGTTCCCAGGTGGGGCCGATGGTGCTGCTTTTACTGAGTGCTTACTAGAGGCCAAGTGCTTGTGAGCACGCTGAATTCTCCCTTGCCCCGGGAACCACTTCTCTAGATCAGCCCCCTTCTCCAAACTCCCACCCTCAGGCCAAATCCTACCCACCACCTGTTATTGGATGGTCTACCAGCTGAGGATGGTTTTTAACATTTTCAAATGGTTGAAAAGAAAATCAAAAGAATTCTATTTCCTGTCATGTGAAAAGTATATGAAATCCATATTCAGTGTCCATATATAAAGTTTTATTGGAAGGCAGCCACGATTCATTAAACGGAGCTCAGGGCCTTGCGTGACTGCATTGCTACGTACAAAGCCAGCCCTGAATGACATTGGCTACTGCAAGCTCCAAGCCTGATGTGTTTACCGTCTGAAGCAGACCAGAATATGCCACCCCCAAATATACCACTTTGTCACCAGGATTATTTTGGGCCGAAGGCAACTGAGAACCAAGAGATGTAGGCAGAGTTCTCCGCCCTCCTCTTATCTGTCTAAAATCAGGGCATAAATTTCCCTTTCAGTAAGGTCTCTCCCACCCCACCCCGCTCCCCGTCACCAGAAGAGTGACTCTTATCATGGAAGACAGAGTGTTAACACCAAGATGAGTTTGCAGGAACAGACTGCACTAAAACAGCCCTTATCTTCTATGAGTCCCTCCATATCTCCCTCCTAGTCACTTCCTCACATTTTATGGTTCCTTGAAGCCCAAACCCTCCTTTCTTTGTGAAAAGGGTACATAAGCCCTCGAGTCTAACTGCTTCTTTCAGTTTATTCCTTTTCTGTGAACTCCAGTGCACATAAATGTTGTTAACACTGTGTGTGCCATTTATCCTGTTTTTTTTGTGTGTGTGTGTCTTTTTTTTTGCTGTACGCGGGCCTCTCACTGTTGTGGCCTCTCCCGCTGCGGAGCACAGGCTCCGGACGCGCAGGCTCAGCGGCCACGGCTCACGGGCCCAGCCGCTCCGCGGCGTGTGGGATCTTCCCGGACCGGGGCACGAACCCACGTCCCCTGCATCGGCAGGCGGACTCTCCACCACTGCGCCACCAGGGAAGCCCCATTTATCCTGTTAATCTGGCTTTTGTTAGTTTAATTCGCAGGCCCCAATGAATAAACCTAAGAGAGTACAGGAAAAGTTTTTCCTTCCTGACACTCCTTACCCAAGAGATGGGAAAAGGTGAAGTTTGCAGGCTCTCAGTTCTACAGCACCCCTTTACCATACCTCACTTTGTCATCAGAGCTGATCCAAAGGCCCACTCCTGACTTCTCCTCTCAGCCTATGTCATACAACGCGACCGAATAAAGGCCACTCCATCCGAGAGAGCCTCTTGGACACTGGATGACTTAAGTCACGTCACCTCACAATAGAAAGATTGTGGACTTTTACATGATCCTGTGTCCTTTCTGGTAACACATACCCGTGAAATGACCACCAAAGATCCAGATGCAGCAAAAACCTCAGGCTAATACCCATCGTGTATGCTAAACGAAGGCTCTTTCTAAAAAATGGTAGGCGTGCTATGGCCAGGAAGAAGAGGGGGTCTGCTATTTCTTCTTAAATATCTGAAACCCGAAGTTATTTCATGGCATTTTAATTAAAAAAATCCCATATGTAAGAACCCTTTGGTTTTAAAGAAGGCATGAAAACACATTCTACTGGAAATAAGCACACACGTTGTAAAACTTTCCTAAAAGCCCCTTCTCCTCCTGAATCATGCCCTTAATTAAATTTAAACCCAAGTAATATCATCCACAGTTAACTAATATGGTTTTATTTCTCCCTGTTTCTTTGAAAAGATGTGTATCTTTTCAGGTAACTATTCCCTTGACAAAGAGGTTGCTATGGATACATTTTTTTTTTTTTAATTGAGTGCTGGTATTTTAAAGCCTGTACAATTTAGTGAAGTCTACCTGGCCTGAGGGTTATACTAATTTAAGTGCCTGTCTTTAATGTTCACAATTTTATCTTAATACAGCTGCTCTGTGCCTTTGACATGTGGTGTTCAGGAGGGGCTGGAGATGGCGTGGGAGTTCCTTAGGGAAAAACCAGTAAGACAAATATCACACGACCCACCTAACTGCAGTTGAATAAGTGGATGGTTCACTTGCCTGGAATTTGTCTGTTCTCGGCACGTTTAATAATGAGTCACGCTATGCATTTGCAAGGCGCCCAGGGCCCAGGGCCACGTGATGACTTTCTGTGCCTAAGTCGCTTGTCTTTGTTCAGACAGGCCGCTAATGCATCCCACAAAGCTGACCTAATGCTACTTCAGTGGGTCTCTTTTTCTTCCGCGGCTCAGCTTAAATGTGATATTTAGGAAGTGGACTGTCAGGCACGCAAATCGAGAGAAAAATATGACACATTAAGTCATGATGGTTTAATAAGGCTTTGCTCATCGGCAAAAGGCTTCTGGTCCTCTCCTTAGTGGAGGCAAGACAAAAAGCGGAACCTGCCACAGAGAAGGAATCTAGCACTTTCGCTGGCGTTCCACCTTTGTGGAAGCATTTAGTGAAATAGGACCCAATTTGCATATTGTGGCTGTCATTATTCTACCTGAAAATATAAGCAACTAGGTATCCTACTTCAGTCATGAACCTATTAGGTAAGGATCTCTACCATAATGATTACACTTGAGGGGAAATAGCAAACATTTCTATGAATATAATGGCACCAAACATTCAGGAATGCTTCCTGGTACCTCAAGGATTTCTTTTCAGAGCGAAAGAAATCTTGAAACTTTCATCTGTTACTAAAAATAGAAATTAATAAAATACGTATTCATTTTCCTTCAAGTTCAATTGGCTTTCTTCTGTAATCTATAGAAAAGGAAGCACATGTAAGAAGACATATACTTAAATGACACCCTTTTCAATCAGACATGGAATCTTGCCAAAAAAAAAAAGTCTAGAATTAAAGAATTGCAGTGTTGAAATTCTCCAGTTCATCTATACACTGATGACTTTGCCTGCCACAGAACGATTAATTTGGTATTTCTCAGGGCTGTAAAACTTTACATCTTTATGTAGTAACTTACTCTCATGGAAGTATACTAATTAGGGTGACCAGCAACAATAACATAAAACCAGTTGCTTTCCATGGGCTGATGGGTGCTACCACAATCGTGCCTTTGCTCAAGAAGACTGAAAGCAATTTCACGTGAAGAAACTAGTTTCATTCTTCAATTAACAATTGAAATCAGTGCTTAGTTGTCCAAGATTAAATACAAAATACATTACAGGCACTGAAAGCATTTTTAATCCTTCGTCCTTAACTACAGATACTCCTTTGTTTAATTTTTGGTTTGTTTTGTTAGATAAAGAAAAAGACTTAAAGGAGAAAGACAGAGGTTTAAAAAATAAAACAGAGGGAACAGCATGAAAGCAACTACACAATGTTGGTAAAATGTGGGAGAATAGAAACCATGTGGAAGTATGTATTGTGGAATAAAGTTAAAAAAAAAAAAAACTTCAGAAATCTTCTTTGAAAAGACAGTAACAGAGGAAAAAAACTGATGAAAAATTAGCACGGGCCAGTAGGAAAGTCTTGCCCAGTTCTCTTTCACTTAAAAGAAAGAGAACAAGATGAAGAGTTTAAAAATAGAGACAAAGGCAAAACAGTATAGTTTTTGTCTTCCTCAGTTCCTCCTCTTTACTGTCATTAATCAACTACTCCAGCAGCTGACCACCAGGGAACTGCGCTGAGTGAGGACAATTCAAAGCAATGGAAGCCAAATCTGTCCTTACAGGTTGCCCCATTGGGATTTGGACCCAGAGTGAAAGGAGGATAATGATCTCAGAGCAGCCTCTGGTGGCTGAATGTCAAAAGCTCAAGAAGCCAGAGGCCACCTTACTGGTGTTCTTGAGATTTTGTGCAAATGGAAGCTACTAACTAAACAACTTCAAGGCAGTAACCCAGAATTGACTTGGTGGAAATGGAAATTAATTCGCTAGTCTCAAAGACTCTCACAGACGATGGGGAGATTAGATGCTGACAAATTGGGCTATTCTGACAAGAGGTAGAGTTTTCCTTATGTTTGCTCAGCAACTAAATTAGGAGCTTGGGATTAACATACACACACTACTATGTGCAAAACAGATAACCAACAAGGACCTGCTGTATACCACAGGGAAATCTACTCACTATTCTGTAATAATCTATATGGTTAAGGAACGTGAAACAGAATGGATCCATGTGTATGTATAACTCACTCACTTTGTTGTACACCTGAAACTAACACAACATTGTAAATCAACTATACTCCAATAACATTTAAAAAAAAGTGTTAAATACAAAATTACCTCCAACTTTCCTAGTATTTCAAATAAAGGATGGACCAGCGGTGACTTGACACTCGAAATGTTAATTTTAGTTTTAAGCAATGCATGTTTTTAAGCAGTCCAGATATTTTCAATTCTTAAAAAGCCCTGTGTCTGTAGGAGGGAGTGAGTGCGTGAGTGTGAGCGTGCAGAGATCTGTCCATTAGAAGCATTTGGGTGCATTTTCTTGTCACAGCTGGAAAACATCTGTTTAGGACAGAGGCTCATAAATTCCATCTGGTAGGTTCCCATTGAGCTATCTCATCTGGGATGTTTCCAAGGGCCCCTTCTCAAAATCTTGAACCTTACAATGTCACCTGTGTCAACTGTCATGTCCCAAAGAGTGCTGCCATCTGTGGCATCCTGTTTCTGAGCACATCACATTTACACAGCAGGTTAGAAGGTTTTGTTCAAAAAGAGATGTTTTAAGTTCTCAAAAAAGGCTTGAAGGTTTCCAACAGAGCTAAGGTGAATATTCAAACACATATTTTAAAACTGGTTTCAATAGGGGTCAGCTTTACTTACTGTTAGCAATAAACCAGCAGTTTCCCAGGACTGCTAGAAGCCATGGAATTCTCGTAAGACTACGTCAACCTGACCGAAAACTCATGGTAAATTCTGTGCATACAGTGTCGAAACTATAAAGCCCACTTATTGCTCATTCCCAAATAAGTATCCTAGTTCAATCAAATATCACCATTTGAACGACCTGGGCTTGCCAAAACCGGGTAAGATGGTTCTTTGGACACAAGTTCACCATCTTGTTAAGTCTGCTGGCTTTCCAAATAAAGTCTCTATTCCTTGCCCCCCCACCTCCCAGAGAATGATTTGGGCCCCTAATTAGTGCCCCCAAATTAGACAGCATCTGTTTAAAAGTACACAGAATTAATCGTAATGTACCAATGTTAATTTCTTAGTCCCGATGAGTGTACCATGGCAATGTAAGACGTTAACATGAGGGGAAGCTAAAGACTTCCCTGGTGGTCCAGTGGTTAAGACTCCGTGTTCCCAAAGCAGTGGGCCTGGGTTTGATCCCTGGTCGGGGAACTAGATCCCGCGTGCATGTTGCAACTAAGAGCCTGCATGCTGCAACCTAAAAAAAAAAAAAAAAAAAAAAGATCCTGCATGCCCCAGTGAAAATCTGCACGTGGCAACAAACATCCCATGTGCCACAACTAAGACCCAGCACAGCCTAATAAGTAAATAAATATTTTTTAAAAATTAGAGGAATCTGGGGGAAGGGTATGTAGGAACTCTCTGTGCTATCTTTGCAAGTTTTCTGTAAATTTAAAAATGTTCTGAAATCAAAAGTTTATTCTTTAGAAAGTACAGAAATTAATATGGGTGAACACACTAGGGGAAGTGGCAAAGGATTGCCAAAATTCTCTCACAGGAAAAAGGGTTACTAATAGGCAATCATTTATTGTTGCTTGTTATGTACCAGGCACTAAACTATATATCTTAACCTTAAGTCATTAAAATGGTGCCCTTTAAGCACACTGATAAAGGAATACTGTTGCCTACTCTGATTAACAAGAGAACCAGTTCTTAAGGAAAAAAATCCCAGACATGCGACGTTTAGATTTCAGGAGGAGAACCTTCCTTTATCCTTCCTCTCTGTTATCTTCCTGTTTTCTCCTTCCCTGGGGTTTTAGGCCCACTTCAAACCCTATCTCTATTCCTTCCCTCCATGACATTTCTTTGTTATTACTCATATGCTATTACTCAATTGTATGGAATAATTGAACATCCAATTACTTCAACACTCAAATATTTGAATTTAGAGACCATAAAAACCAATGCTCAAATATTTAAACTTGGAGATCTCTAATACACATTATTTTCCATATGAGAAAGCAAGGATGTGGTCGACGTGTTAACCCTAGTTAGAGCCAACCTCAGTCTGGTCACGAGGCCCCACTGTGAATTCTCTGGACTTGATGAGCTCCTCTTCAGCATTTGTCGAGTAACCTAATTAGTATCTCAGCTATTCTTAGCTCCAGAACAGGGTCCGAAGCTCCCATGACAGTCACACAGCACAATTTTCAAGCGTGACACAAAAACATTATTCCCTTCCATACTCAGAAAGTGAAAGATGCAGATTACAAGCGTCAACAGTAGGTCTCCAAAGCCCAGTTTCCTTTTAGACCTCTCTTGCCTTCCTTGTAATTCCACTGAGACTCACTGTCTGTATCACTCATTTAACTATTGATCCTATTCTAGCTTGTATTAGCTTCTCTGTTGTTATTATCATTATTGAAGGCAGACATCTCTTTTGAACTTCTTCCCAGAGTTTATGGGTGCGACTACATGGCACCTTGCTCTCAGGCTTTTTAACCACAGCAAGTATGGAGGTGAGGCAGTGCCATGTGGCTGAAAGCCCCAGGGAACAGGGAGTCAGGAGCGCTGTCTCCAACTCTTTCTGCCACCAGCAAGCTCTGTGCATCCCAGGGCAACCTGGTTCACTTCTCAGAGTCTCAAAGTCCTCAGGGGAGCAATGAGGGGTTGGACTTGACTCACATAAACCACTAGGGTTTACTGAGCACCATACTGGACACCTCTTGGGCACCATGGCATTCCTCTCATTGCCCCCTCTTCCTCCAGCCCCTGCCATGGTGACCATTTCTACATGGGCTTCAACCAGTTTCCCTTGGGTGTAACAGACGGTGTCTTGCCTCTGGGTGTACCAAGGGCCTCTCGATTCCTGCCTAAGGGCTTTTCTGACTGGGCACGGGACTCCTGTATCTCAGCTCTTCGGGATGCACAACTGGAAGTACAGGGAGCCAACTCTCACGGGGCCACACAAGACTGCTGGGGCACAGGAGCCTCTTGTCCCACAGATGAGTTCTGAGACGCTCTTGATAAGCTCCTCAGATGCTCCCTGGGATAAATCCCCTTTGCCCACGGGAGAAGCGACCTTGATAGTGCCCTTAGCCCAGCCTTCCCACTATCTCTGTGACTCCCCCACTGCACAGTGCTGCCTCCTGAGACCACTTCCCATACAGACTTCCTGCAAGGAGGCTGTGCTTCAGGATCCGCTCTGGGGGGTATCGAGGCTAAGACAACAGCCTCCTCTACATCCAACATTGTCATCCTGTTCCGCTCTAAATTTGGATGGTTCTGCAATTACTTGCTGGAAGACTTCAGTTCTGCCCAGTGGTTCTTATAATGAGAACAGGCTGGGAAGAGGCTGAGTGGCCAGGATAACTGAAAATTACTTCCAGCTTTTTGCCTGACTTCGAGAGGCCACCGGGCATAAGGTCCTGGTACAGTCCCAGGGTGTATTTGGCTACCTCACGCGGTGACCTAATAGAAGTGGAAAGGAAATATAACAGAGAGTAATTTAAACAGAAATAGGCTAATGAGAAAGACCCAGAAACGGCTCTTCTTTCTTCCAGTCCCTGATGTTAAGCAAAATGTTAAAGGAAGGACATTTCCACCTGCATTTCTGCTCAAAACAGAAGTTTTTAAGCTCAGGAGAAAATTTTCTCAAGAAACACATTTTTGCAAGTTGCCAGAAAATGAGAGAAGTATGTCATCTCTCCCTTTAGAACAGAACGAAGGGACATTAACCCTTGTTGCCAGGGGAGGGAGAGTATTTTTGGTAAATCAAGTTTGGAAAATAAGTTAAGCAGGCTCTCTCTTTTCTAGATGGCAAGTTTTCGCTGAACCTTGAAAATAAGATATATTGTGATTCTTTGAGAGGGAGACTCAGAAAGCAGCATTTCCCTAATTTATTTCTCCACAGGTCATTTTCCAGCACAAGAAGGTGTGGAATAGGCTTACAGACATGAAAAGAAGGCTGTCTTTTTTGGCATGATTTGAATGTCTTAATTGGACGACGTAATAGGTAAATACTTGAGGCTTCTTCTCTCACTATGATCTTCATATAATACTACTGGATGAGATGTACAAATGACCTGGGCTTTGTCTGGTGAATTAGGGTTTATATGGCATTGCCTCACCTTACCTGCACCCTTCAATCTAAACAACAATCTGGGAGGTACAGAGAATAGGGATCCTTACTATTTAGTAGAGGACAGCAACGTTCAGCATTTGCCTACGTTTATTTTTTTATTATTATTTTTTAAATTTTTGGCTGCGATGGGTCTTCGTTGCAGTGCGCGGGCTTCTCATTGTGGTGCCTTCTCTTGTTGCAGAGCACTGGGCTTCAGCAGATGCAGCACGTGGGCTCAGTAGTTGCAGCACACGGGCCCCTAGAGCATGTGGGCTTCAGCAGTTGTGGTGTGTGGGCTCAGTAGTTGTGGCTCATGGGCTCAGGAGCTGTGGCTTGCGGGCTCAGTAGCTGTGGCTGGCGGGTTCTAGAGCGCAGGCTCAGTAGTTGTGGCGCACAGGCTTAGTGGCTCCGCGGCATGTGGGATCTTCCCGGACCAGGGCTGGAACCCATGTCCCCTGCACTGGCAGGCAGATTCTTAACCACTGCGCTACCAGGGAAGCCCCTGCCTACATTTAAATGATAGAGGAGGCAGAGCCAGGATATAAGGTCTACATCTTCTCCTTCCTGATCCAGGATGCTAACCACAAACACACCTGTATTGTGACATTTTTATTAGTTTGTTTGTTGAGCTTATCATTCTATAGACGAGAAATCACTTTGTATGTTTACTAGTTATTTGGTCTTTTCCCAATAGTACTGCCACAAAATGAAATATATGAGGTTGGGAAGGGTCAAAATCATCTCTGGAAAACTGTTAAGAGTATTATGTGTTCTCTTAGTTCAACTTCAAATGGCGAATTAAACTGTAGAAGTGTTGGCGTAAAAAAGTGCTACTGATTGGAACCAAGACGGCAGAGTAGAAGGACGTGCTCTCACTCCCTCTTGCGAGAACACCAGAATCACAACTAGCTGCTGGACAATCACTGACAGGAAGACACTGGAACTCACCAAAAAAGATACTCCACATCCAAAGACAAAGGAGAAGCCACAGTGAGACGGTAGGAGGGGCTCAATCACAATAAAATCAAATCCTATAACTGGTGGGTGGGTGACTCACAGACTGGAGAACACTTATACCACAGAAGTTCACCCACTGGAGCTCAGGTTCTGAGACCCACATCAGGCTTCCCAACCTGGGGGTCCAGCAACAGAAGGAGGAATTCCTAGAGAATCAGGTTTGGAAGACTACTGGGATTTGATTGCAGGACATCGACACAGCTGGGGGAAACAGAGACTCCACTCTTGGAGGGCACACACAAAGTAGTGTGCGCATCGGGACCCAGGGGAAGGAGCAGTGACCCCAGGGGGGACTGAACCTGACCTACCTGCTAGTGTTGGAGGGTCACCTGCAGAGGCAGGGGGCAGCTGTGGCTCAGCAAGGGACAAGGACACTGGCAGCAGAAGTTCTGGGAAGTACTCCTTGGTGTGAGCCCTCCTAGAGTCTGTCATTAGCACCACCAAAGAGCCAGGGTAGGCGCCAGTGTTGGGTCGCCTCAGGCCAAACAATCAACAGGGAGGGAGCCCAGCCCCACCCATCAACAGTCAAGCCGATTTAAGTTTTACTGAGCCCCGCCCACCCGGGCAACAGTCAGCTCTACCCACCACCAGTCCCTCCCATCAGGAAACTTGCATAAGCCTCTGAGATAGCTGCACCACCAGAGGGCAGACAGCAGAAGCAAGAAGAACTACAATCCTGCAGCCTGTGGAACAAAAACCACATTCACAGAAAGACAGACAAGATGAAAAGGCAGAGGGCTATGTACCAGATGAAGGAACAAGATAAAACCCCAGAAAACCAACTAAATGAAGTGGAGATAGGCAACCTTCCAGAAAAAGAATTCAGAATAATGACAGTGAAGATGGCCTGGGACCTCGGAAAAAGAATGCAGGCAAAGATCGAGAAGAGGCAAGAAATGTTGAACAAAGACCTAGAAGAATTAAAGAACAAACAAGCAGAGATGAACAATACAATAACTGAAATGAAAACTACACTAGAAGGAGTTAATAGCAGAATAACTGAGGCAGAAGAACGGAGAAGTGACCTGGAAGACAGAATGGTGGAATTCACTGCTGTGGAACAGAATAAAGAAAAAAGAATGGAAAGAAATGAAGACTGCCTAAGGGACCTCTGAGACAACATTAAACGCAACAACATTCACATTAGAGGAGTCCCAGAAGGAGAAGAGACAGAGAAAGGACCAGAGAAAAATATTTGAAGAGATTAGAGTCGAAAACTTCCCTAACATGGGAAAGGAAATAGCCGCCCACGTCCAGGAAGCGCAGAAAGTCCCATACAGGATAAACCCAAGGAGAAACACACCGAGACACATAGTAATCAAATTGGCAAAAATTAAAGACAAAGAAAAATTATTAAAACAGCAAGGGAAAAACGACAAATAACATACAAGGGAACTCCCATAAGGTTAACAGCTGATATCTCAGCAGAAACTCTACAAGCCAGAAGGGAGTGGCATGATATACTTAAAGTGATGAAAGGGAAGAAACTACAACCAAGATTACTCTACCCTGCAAGGATCTCATTCAGATTCGATGGAGAAATCAAAAGCTTTACAGGGCTTCCCTGGTGGCGCAGTGGTTGAGAGTCCGCCTGCCGATGCAGGGGACACGGGTTCGTGCCCCGGTCCGGGAAGATCCCAGATGCTGCAGAGCGGCTGGGCCTGTGAGCCATGGCCGCTGAGCCTGCGTGTCTGGAGCCTGTGCTCTGCAACGGGAGAGGCCACAACAGTGAGAGGCCTGCATACCGCGGAAAAAAAAAAAAAAAAAAAAAAA
>RJWK010050721.1:0-16186 GCA_004363435.1 Platanista minor | reverse complement strand
GAGTCTGCCAATTTTATTCTTTTTCAAAAATATTTTTGTCTATTATGCTTCCTTTGCCTTTCCATATAAATCTTAGAAAAAGCATGTCTATTAACAAAATCCTTCTGTGAATTGTTTTGGGATTGTGTTACATTTATAGATGATTTTTGGGGGAGAATTAACATCTTAACTAAATTGAGTGTTCCAATCCATGAACATTGTATGTCTTTCCATTTATCTAGGACTTCTTTGATTCCTTACCCCAGCATTTTACAGCTTTTAGCCAATAATCTTTCACTTTTATTAGATTTATGTTTACACATTTCATTTTTTAGAGCTATAGCAAATGGCATTATTTAGAAAATTTTCTAATTATTCATTGCTAGCATATAGAAAAAATAGTTGATTTTTGTATGTTGACCTTGTATTCTGTGAGGAGTTTCATAACTCATGTGTTGGTTCTAAAACTTTTGTAGATCCCTTGGGATTTTCTGCATAGGCAATCATGTTATCTGTGCATAAGGACAGTTTTTTTTTTTTTTTCCTTCCTTTGTATCCTATGCCTTTTTATTTCATTTTCTTTTCTTACTGCATTGGCTAGGACTTAGTAGGATGTTGAACAGGAATGGCAAAAGAAAGAGAAGACATCTTTGCCTTGTTCCTAATATTATAGCAAAAGTAGTTAGTCTTTTGTCATTAAGTATGCTGCTATTCATAGTTGGCTTTTTTTTGTTTGTTTGTTTTTTGTTCTAGTTTTTTTGGTCAGTGCTCTTTATCAGGATAAAGAAGTTCTTTTCCTGTTGGGAAAGAAAGGTTGTCAAATTTTGTCAAATGTTTTTCTTGCTTCAACCTATATGATCGTGTGGTTTTTGTTTCAGTCTATTAACCTGGTGGATTCCATTGATCAATTTACACATGTGCATCAACCTTGCATTCTCAGAACAAACCCCAGTTGATTGTGATGTATTATTCTTTTAAAAGACTGAGGAATCCAAGCTGCCTGGAGTCTAACCTGGGAAAATGGGAGGAAATAAACCAGGAAATTATCTGCTGTCTAATCTCCCTTTGACATTTTATTTCCAGCTCCAATCTTCTGTTGCTATTTACTTTTCAGTGTTCTCAGATGGTTGCCTTATGTTTTCTGCCTGGTGTTTTTACTTGTACTCAGTGGAGGAGATGTGTGTAGTGTGCTAACTCCATCTTAACCAGAATTAGAAGCTTCTCATTTTTCATCACTTCTTAAAATTGTCTGATTTTCCAACTTTGCTTTGATTCAAATACACTGACCAAGTTTCTTTAAAAAAAATTGCTTTCAACTGAACATTGTGGACAAAGTGCATGTGCCTCTGCCCAATGTCATTGCCTGGGTCCATTTGCCTCCAGCTTTCCCTGACCTTGCGGCCAGATGCAGGGGGCTCCTTCCTGGGGCACCCCCACCCTGCATCGCTTGGGATCCGAGGGCCCTGGACCAAGCTGTCCCCTGCGCTGGGGATGCTGTGGCCGGACTGAGACAGGCTTTGACACTCAGCCCAGGTTTGTGGCCCGTTGTCATGGTTTTGGACACGCCCGGTCCCCTGACACGGTTCCTGTTCCCATCTTTTCTCTAACACCATTGAACGACTTGGAGTGTCGTGCGAACAGCCTTTTCCACACAAAGGATGAGCTCCAGAGATGTGGGTACTTGGCCTCATTAACGAGAGAGGCAGCTTACCAAACCTCTAACAGGAGTGGAATCAGCCCCTGGGGGTTCAATTACCAAGTGTCATTGTAAATTCTCTCTCAGCTGTGCCGTCTGCCTGCAAAGGCCAAACCCCTCATTAGGGGGATCTGAGTCACCAGGTGGGCTGCCTGGGGGGTCCTGCAGGCAGAGCTGGGGACGGGGACTCCCAAGGGACCGGCTGATCCAGGGCGGGAGCCAGAGTTTGGCCAAGGGTGGTGGATCTCGTGTGGCTGCTGAGGTGGGATGTGGTGTGAGGACCTGACCCCAGCCTGGCTCCTCCCCCTTTCCTCTCCTCCCTCAGATTTCCAGGACATGGCTTGGGGCCAGCTGTGAAGTTCAGGGAGCCCCTCTGGGTAGCCTCCAGGTCACACGCAGCAGCTGTGGGTCCTGAGGGCTGCTCTGGCAGAGGGGTCAGCTGTCACACAGCTCGGTGGACGTAGACGAGGTGTCTGCACCCTGCATCATCCCAAAGCTGTCCTTCTGTTGTTGCCTCCTGACAGAAGCGCAGCTTCCTCGAGGTGCGGCAAAGACTCCCACCAGGGAACTGCACGAATGTCCTGGTCATTTGGTCCTGCAGCCTTGTCTGTGTGTTGTCTCAGAACCAGCGTCGCTGTGGGGAGTGTTACGCTCAGATCCCTGCCCCGACCCCGGGCGGAGGGGAGGGGGACGTGAGGGCACAGGACTGGCATTTTCAATGTCCCTAGATGCTGTCCGCTCCCTGGGGTTGGCTCTCAGGCTCACACTTGGCCTTCCCCTCCCCATTATCCAGGCCGGGGCCTCCCCACCTCCACGCCCTGCATCCCCACACTGTCTCGGTGGTCTCTGAGGCAGAAGGCCACCTCTCACCCTAAGCCCCCTGTGCCTTCAGCTTCCTGACTCTGGGAGGGACCCCCGGCTGTCCCCACCCCCCGGGGGGGCCTGGCACCCCCGTGACCCACCAGGCATCCGAGCTGCATCTGGCAGAGCGGTTTGTGTAGCTTGGCTTTCAAGTTCGCCACCTCAGCTGTGGCTTATTTGCTTTCATAGCTGTAGACTTTCCCTTCGTTCTTACTTCCGTGTTTGCAAAGTCGAAAAATAATCCACGAGGAGGAGACCTCTGGCTTTCCCTTGTTTACCGCTGCTTGAACCTGGAGAGTTGCTGCCACCACAGCATGAGAATGAAACTTTGTATCAACAGAAGCCGAGCCCTTCCTGACACGTGAGCAGCGGACACAGGCTCCTCTGCGCAAGTAGGTTGAGTCTATCGCTATGGTTTCAGAAAGGGTGCAGCACACACTCAGGAACGGGAAACTGCAGCAGAGGCTACTTAGTGATGGAGCCCGGATAACACCCGTTTATTTAGAAAGCACAAAAATGGCGCTCACTGCGAGCCTGGAAACACTCTGAGCCCTTCCTGCGTGTTGACGCATTCAGTCCTGCGACCCTCCTATGGCTAGGTCTTGTTACCATCTCCCTTTTGCAGAGGGGGAAACTGAGGCTCAGAGAGACCCAGAAGCAGCCAGTGGCAGAGTCGGGACTCCTGTCCCCCGTGTGGCTGCGGCGGGGTCCCCACCCATCACACTGGCTGCCCACCGTCTCCCTGCTCTTTATGGGAAGTGCCCGACGCGGCTCAAGGGGGCGCTCGTGTGGCCAGGGTGTGTGTACTCCTCCAGAGGCCAGTGTTCCCTGGCCCCAGGGGTCCCACCTGCTCCCATCAGGTGAAGGCACAGGTGAGGCCTGCTCATCCTTGTCGGCACAGGGCTGGGCCGTGGGGAGATGGGCAGGCGGAGGCGACCTGGGCAGGGTCCTGCCTGTCCCCGGGCACCGTCTGGGCAACGAGACCCTGCTGGGCTCACACACTTGGGGATGTTTCTAGCCTCTGTAGCTAAACTTGCCTCAGTGGGGCTGAAGGGCTCTGCTTTCTGAACAGCTAGAGTGCTTTTCTCCACTACGGACCCCAGAGGTGACCACACCTGCGAGGATTCCTAGGGATCATAGTGATGGCAGGCGCCCTGAGAGGGGTTTGTGAATCCTGCTGGAAAACGGATTTTTTTTTTCTTTGCGGTACGCGGGCCTCTCACCGCTGTGGCCTCTCCCGTTGCCGAGCACAGGCTCCGGACGCGCAGGCTCAGCGGCCACGGCTCATGGGCCCAGCCGCTCCGCGGCATGTGGGATCTTCCCGGACCGCGGCACGAACCCACGTCCCCTGCATCGGCAGGCGGACTCTCAACCACTGTGCCACCAGGGAAGCCCTGGAAAATGGATCTTTACAGTCGCTCAAGTGCCGTTCCTGCCCAGAAGAAGCAATCCGTCAGCAGCCACTGCCCAAGGCGAGTCCTCGCCAGGCTCCCCCCGAGTGCAGGCTGCGGAGTGAAGCTCATTTCCACCCAGATCACCCTTGGAGCCAATTAGTGATCACACGTTCACCGCCTCTCCCACTTTTTATCTGAGTTCAGCACGAGGCTGCTTTCGTCAAGGGAACTTTTTAGACACACGAGGTTTTGGGAGGGGTTGAGAGGGGTAAAGATGACAAGGGACAGGATGCAGGCTCCATCTGCCCACACTGTGGAGAAGCAGAGGGCTGAAGCCTAACGTGGCAGGGCTGCGGGGATGGAGACAAGCCCTCTTCCTCCTGGGTGGACTCCAGGTTCTAAAGTCCCTCACTGGTCACCGTGATGTATTTAACCAAAAGACAGCTCTCTTTCAAGTAACTTACACAACGTATCTTGTCACTTCCATGTTTTCCAGTATAGAATGTCAGTCTGAATAAATTTGGGGGCAGTATTTTGTAACCGTGAAAGCGCTTTTCCTCCCCTCAGGGAAGCACTTTTCTTTCTGAATATTTGTGTTTTGTTCGCTGGTCCTGATGACGCCGAGCCCTGGCATGGGGCGAGGTTGCACGCTTTTCAGTTTGAATTTCTGCTTTCGTTCTGTGTAGGGTCTGCCGGATGACAACTTCTTGCAGGGGAAATTTAAGGTCTGAAGTGCTCTCAGACGCAGTGTAAGTTCAGGGGGCTTTGTGGACCATCGGGAAAAGTCTGCAGGGCAGCCCAGCTGCTCCTGGGTGCCAGCGGGAAGATACGAAGAGGCGTCAATGAACTGATCTGAGGGTGGTGTTTTGGAGCAACATAAAAAATCTGTGCCAAGGGAATATGAAAACAGGAAACCCAGCAGGATGGGCTGCCTGGGCGTCAAGTGCCATCTAAAAGAGATGCCCGGGCCCTCAGGCTGGAGGGAAGCTGGACGGCCCTAGCTGGGTGGCCAGTGCCAGTTTCTCTGGATAGAGCTCTGCTGGCTGCCCTCCAGGGCCACAGCCTCTGCTCCCTGTAGGTGCCACTGTCCCAGGTGGGATGTGTGGTGAGTGTGGCAGTGTCAGGGACCCTTCCTTGCAGTTATAAACCTGGTGGTTTTTCTCTTAGGTGCACCCTCCTCATCAGCCAGCTCTGGGGCAGGGCCTGGGGAGGGGGGTGTCCCCAGACCAGCCCTTCTCAGGGTGTGGACACAGACACTGGGGGCCCCAGACCCTCTCAGCAGTCCAGAAGGTAAAAACTATATTCTTAATCACACAGAGAGGCTATTTCCCATCCTCATGTGCTGACATTGCCCTGATGGGGAAACTTGGAGCCTCAGCAGGAATCAGGCCGCGGCCCCTGGTGACACATGCAGTCACAAGGAACGGGCTCCGTCTCAGAATGCCCTCGATGGAGCAGAAGTATTATTACCTTTTGCTATCTCCATGTTTGAGGACTTGTCGTGTTCCTGGTCTGTCTGTCCCACAAAGTGGGATGTGCGTGCAGAGGACGTCTGCTGCGGGGCTGTGGTTTGAGCTGTGAGTTGAACTAACTGCTTGTTTTTGAAAATGAAGCACCACTTATACTTCAAGGAAAGACCAACAGGCAAACTACAGTTATTCTGGCTTTGATATTTCACAGATGTTTTTCTCCAAATGAGCACAGTAAATTTGCCACTTTGAGGAAAACAGTGGACAGTATTTGTTGCCAATGATGAAATTTCAGCTTTCAGGCAAAAATTAGAATTTTGGAAAACTGGTGTCTGTCACCCTGAGTCTGATGGCTTCCCAATATTTAGCAACTTTCCTAGTGGGGTTAGTGGTGATTTGAGCAAATGTGGTACTTGGACACTGGACAATGGAATGGGTCCACATCTGGAAGGTGTGCACAACTCACGGAACCAGTGTTTCCCGATGGCCAGGGCCTGACGTTACGTGTAAAATTCATCACGTCAGCAGAACACCCTCTCAGGGTGCAGGACACTCTTGTGAAGCTCCACGCACGGGGCAGGAGGTGCCTACTTGAGGTCAGAGGCCGCTGCCAACCTCTCACATGCTCCCACTCGTCCAGTTGGGTGTAGTATCGGAGAAGACGGTAAGTCTCTGGAAAGGGTTTTACACACTTCTCTCCTTTCTACCCACTTATTCGTGCGGGCTTGCATTTCCTTTGATAATTACAGACAAAACAACATAACATGAAAGATGGAATGCAGAAGCAGTTATGAGAGTCTAACTGTCCTCGATCAGCCAGACATTCAAGAGATGAACGTATAGAAAACATTGCCCCTCTCAGTACACTGTTTTTGATTTTGAAAATCTAGGTTTTCTTCATAAAAATATGTTATGTATGTTAACATACACTGGGCTGATGATTGTTATTTTTAAATGAATCAGTTGATAAGTATTTAACATTCTCTCAGCTTTAACCTATACTACGATGTAAGTAGACAGAACTAAGCCTTGTAAACAGAAGCCCTTTGGAGTCACCCTCCTACCCCAGAATGTTTAAGCGTGTGCGTTTGAGACCTGCTACGTACGTAGACAGAGCAGAGGCCCCTACAGGACTGTTGGTCATGGCCGTGGCTCTTGGCAGAGCAGAGGGAAGCAGATGAGTGTAAACTGAGGGCCACGCTCTCGTGCATGGTGGGTGTCATCGCACCCGCTGAGGCGGCAGGCCAGCGTGGACGGGGCGTGGACCTTCGGGCAGCCGTCTGTCTCCTGCCCAGGCGGGCCACCGCCTCGCCGCACGCAGTGACTTTCCCTGAAGCCGTCTCTCTCGCTCTCCATCTGGGGCTTCAGGTTTTCGTGTTCAGGGGGCTACTGGCGTGTGTGCCTTACGCTAAAGCCCACATTTTGACTGATGTCCACATTAGCCAGGAAGGGCTGGTACACAACAAGACCTTGGGAGACAGAATAAATATGTCTCTATTTTCTCTTGGGGATCAGAACCTCTGAGAGCAGAGGACAGTTATTATTTCCTGAACCCACTTAATCACAAGTTCTTCATAATATCCACAATTAGATGGGCTTCTTTGGCTAATGTTACAATCGATTTCCCATAATAGTCAGGGGCCAGCTTTGGGGATGTAGTTTTCCTTTGAGGGACACGTACATAAGGAAGACACTGTAGTCTGCCAGCAGCTGGATAATCTCTATATACTATACTCTGTAGTATATGTTCTGTAGTATAAGCGCGTGGCCTGCACGCAGAGGTGGGCTCCGTGCGGGCACCTGGGATGGACGTTTCGCAGAGGCTGCGTAGAGCCTGCAGGGGTCTCAGAGCCTTGATATTCCTGGTGAGGCCAAGGCGTGACTTGATTGCAAAGAGCAGTCATGCTTCTCTTCACTGTGATGCTGCAGTTTAAGCCACATCAGAGCTGCAAGCTTCTCCGTCTCATTCGGGTTACTCATGCTTTGGTTTCCTGGGATGCTGGGCTCAGCGTTTGTGCAGAGCAAGCTTGGACTTTGCTGGGGATGAGCAGCCCCTGCCTGCTGGGAGGATTCGGAAGCATCTCATGGGTGGCCCAAGGACAGGGCTACCCGGCCGTGGGAGGGCCGGCTTCGCGGGTCGTGGGAAGCCTAGATGGTGCGGGTGGAACTGAGATCCCACAAGCCATGCTGCATGGCCAAAAAAAAAAAAAAAAAAAAAAATCATCCTCCTCAAAAATGTAGATGATTAAATCTACAGCGATGAAGCTGATTTGGGCCACCAGGAGGTTCACAGCGATGACCCCATCCCGCTCTTGGCAGCTGACTGCACAGCGGGCCTCACACCCTCACGTCATCTTCCCCCTCACGCCTCCCTGGGGGACACCCATCTCTTCTACGTCACCAAGTGGTAAAGGTCTTCATGGAGCAAGTGACAGAGTGAACCAAGTGGCCTGACGTGGGTTGAGCTCATGGCAAACCTCGTGACACACCCTGGGCCCGGGGCCTGGGTCCCAGGTGTGAGTGAGGACAGAGCAGGCTTAGTCATCACCGGAGCCTGCTCCCCGGCAGCCAGGGAGGGGCTCCTTGAAAAGATTCGGGTGTGAGCCGGGGGCCTGACGGTTTCCAGGTGTAACGTCCCCTGCCCCCGGCGTTTTAATGTCTTCGCGTCGGGCTGCAGCGTGGGTTCCCTGCTGTTCCCGCTTGTCCTGGAAGTTCCTGGTTTTGGCACCGAGAGTCCCACCCCTGGGAAGTCCTCGGTCTCAGGCCATCCGGGGTGGTGAGTCCCCTGAACCAGAGCTACCACAACCCTGTCGGTGTGGCTTTATGGTTTCCTTTCACCAAGTTGTTAAGAGATGAATGAGCATTTCACAACAGATGGAGTCCAAACACCAAGGAACTGGGCCCTGTTCTCACTGGGAGGTCACAGTGTTTGGTGAAGGCCCTGAGAAGATCTGCAGTAATGATTTTACCCACCACTTCCTGGCCTTGTGAGCATAGGGCCCAGCTGGCAGGGACCCTGCTGCACCTGCAGAGTCCTGGTCCCTGAGGCCACCTGGGAAGGCTGCTCCGGGGACAAGGTGGCTGTGCAAAGGCCCTGGGAGCACAGAAAGTCTCCCCTGGTGCAAAGAACCTCAGCTACTCAGGCACCACTGCCCTGTGGGGAGATGAGGTATCTAGAAACCAGTTGGTGAGAGGAAGGGGAAATTGCCGTACCAACTAAAAGCAAACCAATGAATCTGGGTGTAATTGCTCTGACTGCTGGGGAGGAGGCGTCTGTCTATTCGCTCACCTAACACGTGTTTATGGAGGTGATGAGCTGGGTGATGAGCTCCTGCCCTACGGAGCCACAGTCTATAAGTAACAGAACATCAGACAATTCCAAAATGGGCCGAGTGCCGGGGGGAGCCGTGTCTATCCACCTGGCAGGGAGGTGGGAAAGCCTTCAGAGAAAGAGGCGTTCGGTGGGAGGCTGCGGGCAGGGCGTGTGGAGTGATGAGGGCGGGAGGTGGCCTGTGGGCAGCAGGACTGCCCGTGCCAGGCCCCGAGGCAGAAGAGAGGTCAGTGCTCCTCAAGAACTGAAAGAAACAGCTGGGATTCAGGCAGCGAGGGGTGGCAAGAGAAGCTTATTGGGGACCCAACCCGAAGCACATTTTTGGACAATTGCTTGGGCAGCAGAGAGTGGGCTGTGAGCGGGGACAGGCGGCGGGTGGTGGTGAAGGTCTGGGCTGGGTGGGCCCGTGGAGCTGGAGGGATTGAGTGGGTTCTGGGTGGAATTTGGAGGTAACTGGGGCAGAGGGGTCAGGGAGAAATGCATCTCTGTGGGGTTTGGGGAGCCTGGGGTGCCGGGGCCTTTGGGGTAGTTTGGTGAGAAGGGCCAATGGCATGGCTTCTGGAAGTGACCTAGGTGTCTGTTTCCCTGCACCTGCACAGGACAGGTGAGTGCAGGGCAGGGGGCAGCTCTCCACGGAGATGATGATGAGAGAGTCTGAAGCCTCTGAGGGTGTTCGAGCTGCTCACAGGTGAGACCCTCGGTGGACCCTCAGTGAGACCCTCAGCCTCCGTCTGAGCCGGACCCTTGTGAGCTTCCGGGTTTGCAGAGAAGGGAGGTGCCGAGTGAGCAGGGCTGAGCTAGTCCACGCAGGAAGGGAGGGCACCCAGTACCTGGAGTCAGCGCCAGGGGCCCGGGGAGGGAGCATGGAGGAAGTGCCGGGGGGAGGGAAGGAATTCAGCCCCCGAGAGCCTCAGCCCCGGGGAGTTAGCGCGTGTGGGCAGCTCTGGCCGAGCCCCAACCCCTCTGCAGACACAGATGCATGGAAAGGGGTGAGTCCCGCACTGGAGTTGGAGCGACAGAGGCAAAGACACCAGGATAAGCACAGTCGGTGGGGGCTGCCTGAGTGAGCCAGCGAGGGAGGCATCAGAGAGCCAGGCCCTGAGGACCCCGGGTCCCATTTACCAGGAATCCCAGAGATGCTGCAGGGACACTGTGACTGCTGGACGTGGCTGGGAGTGTCCACCTCCACGTGAGCGTTGGAAAGACTGAGGACCAAATCCCCCAGGCATCACACTGGCCTGGCTCGGAGGCCTGGACCCCGTCAGCTGGGCCAGAACCTTTCAGGGCGACATGCGGTGGACACTGTGCTGAGAGCCACTGTCCTTGGAGCTTGGCTCTTTGCAGGGTGTCACTGGGGAGAACGGGGAGCGGAGAGTGGCTTGGAGTTGGCCCCTGGACCTTAGGTGTGCCGGCCGACCTCTCAGACACACAGCTTTCTCTGGGATGTGGATCTTGACCTCTCAGACACACAGCTTTCTCTGGGATGTGGATCTTGGCTCCTGCTCCTCAGACTGCTGGGAGGGTGACCTGGAGGGATGCAGTGTCTGGGGGCACGCTCGGTGCACCCAGAACCCCCACCCCAGGTGATATCTGGGGTGGCCTTGTGGGGAGGTGCTGCCTTTGTCACATGATCCTTTGAGTTATATGCCTGCTGGGAGGCTGGTCTGACTCATGGTGATTTTGTTTGGCTGAAGCTATAACAAATGCCAGAGAGCTATGGCTTGTTAAATATAACTTCAAAGGATAACATCAAATATATCATCACTGTTGTCAAGTTATGTTTAAATATGCTCTGTTTACAAAGTCACTTGTGCTGTACATAAAGCAAATAATGCCCTCAGTGGGCAAAGTGAAAAGTAATCACCCAATCAATTATTAATAAACATTTTCTAGGGAAAGCGTCTCTAAATATGGTTGTCTGGGTGCTAACAGTAAGATCTCAGGTTTAGAAAGCACTTTACATTATATATATTTTGGGGCATCAGGCACTGTAATTACCTTTCCTTATTCACCCTGTAGGAAGGTTTTCGGAATTGCTATCTGCACCAGGGCCTGTGCCTCGCAGCACTGTCTGGTCCCCACCACACCCCACAAAGCAGGGGATGCTTCCAGAGCTTTTCTGAGATGAGCTGGATCCTGCCTGTCACGCAAACTTCTGGGACGCAGAGAATGTGGGATTTTTAAGCTACTGTTCATCAAGCACTTTGAGTATTCCCAGGTGCCAAACATTTCCACACAGTGTGTTATTTGATCCTAACAATCCCTCTAAGTGCAAAGAGTATTAAGTAGAGAAAGAAAAGTATTTTTGTAAATAGTGCTGAATAATTGTATATCCAGATGCAAAACAGCAAAAAAAAAAAAAAAAGAATCTCAACCCCGTCTTTGCACCATAAACAAAAATTAACTCAGAAGTGTTTGGGATTAACATATACACAGTTCCATATATAAAATAGATAACTAACAAGGACCTGCTGTAGAGCACAGGGAACTCTACTCGATACTCTGTAATCATCTCTATGGGAAAAGAATCTGAAAAAAATGGATATAGGTATATGTATAACTGAATCACTTTGCTGTACACCTGAAACTAACACGACATTGTAAATTAACTATATATAAATATATATATATACTCCAATATAAAATAAAAATTAAAAAAAAATTAACTCAAATGCGTCATAGACCTAAATGTGAAGCCTAAGCCACAGAACTTCCAGGGGAACAAAGGAGAGAATTTGTAAACTTGGGTCAAGCGAGGGTTCTTATATGTGATGCCAAAAGCATGATCCATAACAAATTAAGAAATTAAATTTCATCAAAATTAAGAATACTCCAGGGCTTCCCTGGTGGCGCCGTGGTTGAGAGTGCGCCTGCCGATGCAGGGGACGCGGGTTCGTGCCCCGGTCTGGGAAGATCCCACGTGCCGCGGAGTGGCTGGGCCCGTGAGCCATGGCTGCTGAGCCTGCGCGTCCGGAGGCTTGCTCCGCAGCGGGAGAGGCCGCGACGGTGAGAGGCCTGTGTACCACACACACACACACAAATTAAGAATTTTGCTCTTCAAGATAGATTTTGCCCAGAGAATGACAAGAGAAATGCAAACCACATATTTGTCAAAGGGATTTGTAGTCACAGATGTACAAGGACACTAAGACCCAACAGTAGGGAAATGAAGACCCAGCTTAAAAAATGGGCAAGAAATGTGAACAGGCACTGCACCAAAGTGGATACACAGATGGCAAATGAGCACATGGACAAATACTCAACACCATCAGTCACTAGGGAAATGCAAATCAAAGCCACATTGAAACATCACTTCACACCTGTGGAAACGGCTAACACACAAACAGAACAACGATAACGGGCAACATGAGGTGCTGGCGAGGATTTGGAGCAAACTGGAACTCTCAGGCTGCTGGCAGGGGTGCAAGTGGTGTGGCAGATGACCTCGGAAACCAGCTTGGAGGTTCCTTATATAAATACACGTGTCACGTGATCCAACAATCTCAGGACTAGGTGTTTACCCAAGGGAAACGGAAGCTTATGTTACCACAAATACCTCTTTGTGAATGATTACAGCCACTTTATTTATCATCACTCAAAACTGGAAACAGCACAGATCTCCACCAACAGGTGAGTGGATACGAAAGCCGTGGTGCATTGGGATGATGGACCCTCCTCTGTGGTAGACGGGTGTGGACTCCTGACACACAGTGGGAGTCACCTTCCGAGGTGGCGCTCCAAGTGCAGGAAGCCAGGCCTCGCAAGGCTACGCATGCAGGGCGTGATTCCACTTACGTCAGAGTCCAGAAGAGATGAAAAGGGACAAGGACAGATGAGTGGTTGCTGGGGGCTGGGTTGGAGGAAGGGGTCGACCAAGAAGCCATGGTAGGAGTGATTTGGGGGGATGACAGAACGGTCCTTTGTGTTGTGTTGTTGGTTTCACGATGTTATGTGTTTGTTGAGACGCACAGAAGTGCACACCAAATAGAGTGGACTTTACTGAACTTAAACAATAACAGAAGGTCTCCAAATAACCGAAAGGACCACCAGAAGAGATTTTCTTCAGTTCTTTGTAGTGGCTCCATGGTGCACCGGCCCTGATTCACAGAGTATTGGGGTCTCCCTTCCATTCTGAGGTGAAGCAGACAGGTTCTCAGAGCCACGTGGAAAAACCTGGGTCTCCAGGACAAGCCTGGGCTGCCTCTTGCTCGAGGCCCTCGGCGGGCTGTGGGCTCTCAGGACGGATGGCTTCTTCCCACCCTGACCCTCCACGCGGCCAGGGCCTCGAACAGGACCCCATGACCATGCGTGCCAAGCCACGCTGTTCACCCACAAAGGAGGGCACAGGTGCCCCTGTCGCAGCGGGTTAGGGACAGTGCCGGGGACAGCCCTGCTAGTGCCGGTACACATCCGTGGACTCTGCTTCACTCGGGGCCCTTAAATAAAGCTCTCCCTATAACCGAGGAGGGGAGAGATTAACTGAATCTCTGTGGAGAACGGAGACGCTTGCTGGCCTTGCTAATTACACGTTTTACCCGGTAACGGCTGGTGGCTTGTGCGTCACAATTGGACTGACGTGCTTGCAGAGAGAAGTCTCACCAGTTAGGGTTGGTGGCCCCAAGGTCACGGTTGCTTGTGTTCTGATGTCAACCCTGGTCCAAGGCTGGGGGCGGGGGCTGAGAGATGCTGGACTCCAGCACGTGGGTCTGCGTGGTCCTTGTTCCGTCTGTGCCCCCGACGGAAGAGCAAGCCCCTCCCGGCCAAGCTCCCAGCTCAGAAGGGTCCCGGGAGGCTGAGCAGGTCCAGGAGGCCTGGGGGTCAGATGCCAGTTTGGCTGAGGCATCATCAGGAGGTGAGAGCCGCTCCTCTCTGGAGTCTCTCTGGAGGCCAGAGCCCCAGCGGGGGGTGGGGGGGGGTTGGGGTCGGGCAATGTGATGCTGAGGTCTCCTCCTCCTCCCTGGGGCTCAGCTGCATTTACTTGAATATTGTTTTTGTTGTCTTGGAATGACTCTCCCCTAAGCAGGGAGATGCAGCCATCTCAGTGAGAGACCGTCTCTGGGAAGTGATTATCTCCAGGAACTGCCACAGGGGCCTGGCTGGGACTGCTGTTCCCTCCCTGTAATGAGGCGTCTTGGTAATTTCTGGGGAAATAGAAGCACTTCTGGAGGGAGGAGGTAGTTCTGCCGTCTTTGTCCCGGAGATTCCTGGACATACTTCAGGAATGTGTTTAGTTAAAAGATTTGATTCCTTCCCGACCAGCTGGCCCAGGTGTGGGGGGGCAGCCAGGGCAGAACCACTGAGAAAGCCCTTCCTTCCCTTCAAGGCTGTTGCCTCCATTTCCATTTTAAGCGTCTTATTGTCTGCTGACGGTTGCTGTGAGCCGGGGCAATTCCGATTGGGAAGAAAGTGGGGTGTGCCTTATACAAAGACTGGGGTCTGCTCGGCTTTCCCAGGGAGGCCTGTGTCTGCACTGGGGGTGGGGTATGGGGACCCTCGCCAGAGCCCTCCCGCTGAGCTGGGCAGTTACCTCCACCCCCAACGTGACGCTGACCGGAGAGACAGAGTGGCAGAGGGGGTGTGTGTGGGAAGGTGCCCTGCGGATGTCAGGGTGGTAGAGAGAAGTGGGACCAGCAGGGGCAAAGGGGGGAAGGTGCCTGGTGCGATAGAGGAACAGTGGGGGGATTAGGGGTGCAGAGGGACAGAACAGGCAGACAGGTGCTCTGATGGAGGGACCATCTCCCCGTCATCCGGACCGCATCTTTGATGGTTTGTGTTTGTTCTGTAGGAACATCTCAGGCAATGGTTTCTACCACCTTTGGGAGCGTGAGGCTTATGCAAGTAAATAAAATACGTGTTTTCGGTAAATGAAATCCATGCCAATAGCTGCCAATCGCTGGGCTTTCTCGCTGGGGTAGAGCTGAGTCCTGGGAGCTTCTGTCTGCACCACAGCTGAACTTTCTGGGCATCACTTGCCTGCGTTTTATTGGCTTTAAAAGAATCAAATCAATATTTTATGTAGGAAATATGGTCATTCCCAAACCACGCATAATTCAAATTTTTCCGAAGGTAAAATCTCTTAAATCTTCAGGAAGGAAACGAATCACCCTCTCTCCTTGGTTCAGATTTGTGGGGTTAGAGGTCAGGGTGCAGGGGGTGGCGGTTAGTGGGCCTGGGCCAGCGGGGCAGCTGCCTGGTCACTTTCTCTGGGGCGCGTGTGGCTGCAGGCCGGCAGGGGAAGAGGCTGGTGGGCATCACAGGGAGGGCCCTGCCTGGAGCCCCAGGTGGAGGCCAAGGGTGGGAGTGACAGGAGGAGACAGAGAGAAGAAGTGAGGGCGTACGTTCTCTTAAAATGTTCATTTTAAATATTTAAATCTTCTGTTATAAGTTGAAAACATACTATGCACACCTAGTAACACGGGTCTACACTCCCTCTGATGACAGGAAACGAGCACCGTCCTCTGGTCCCAGCTCTGGGCGCCACCGCATCCGGCACCGCTGTCTTCACCGTCACGGGCCTTCCTGGAATCGTCTGGACGATGCTTGCAAATATAAGTACACGTCCATTTTGTGAAGTCTATAAATGACAGTGTGTTGCTTATCGTTCTGTACTCTGCTCTGTTTACTCATGAAATATTTAAAGTATATAAAAATAGGGAATAATACACCAGTGCCACTCCCTACAGATCAGCTTAAGAAATAAAGCATGACAAGAGCACCCGACATTCCCTGGGAGTCCCGGGAGCTTCCCGGGAGGGAACCCAGGCTCTTAATTTGGTGTTTCTTATTCGAACGCACACTTACAAAATACTTTTAACAGTATGCACGTATTCATAAACAGCGTGCAGATTTATTCTGCGTTTTCGGAGGTTTCTCTACCAATGATGTACGGGGCACACGGCCCTCCGCATCCTGCTCTCTTGCTCGTTTCTGCTCCGAGACTCACGCCCGGGCCCGCTCTCTGCTCGTCTGCTGTAGTGGCGTGTCCAGCGTGGAGCGCACTGCTTCTATCCCATGGCTCCTGTCCTGGGCACTTAGGTTGGGCCTACTTTTCCACTACAAAGTCCGATGTCAGAATATCGGGAGGATCAGGATTCCAGTTTCTAAGAATAATTCCGATATTGCCAGAGACGGCAGCTTCTCTGAGAGGCGTGGCCTCTGAAGAAACGTCCCTACCTCTGCACACATGTGGTCATTGCTGACCACAGGCCTCTGCCCATCTGTGGAGTTGAGCAGGGGCTTCCACCCCATGGGACGAGACGCTGCGGCTGCTCGCTGATGTGGGAAGGCAGCCGAGGTGTGCTGTTGGAAAAGCAGATGCTGGGCAGTGTGTCCGGTAGGGGCAGGGCATCCCCTGGGGCCACCTCCGTGGTCCCCCAGAGATGCTGGCCATCAGTGGTGATGCCCAGTCTTGTTGGGTGGGGACAGAGGGAGCCTTGGTGGCCCCCGGCCAAGGGAT
>RJWK010050720.1:0-16187 GCA_004363435.1 Platanista minor | reverse complement strand
AATCGGGGAAAGTTAGCCTTAAATGGCAAAATCTAAAAGAAATGTATTTATAAGAAATATTTACCATGTCAATACTTACCATACTAAAGAAATGGCACAACATAATACACACATCGAGACAAATGTACGTGTGATCCACACTGAGAGAGGCACTATTTAAACACTGACTTTTATGATTCATCCCTAGATTATGATCTCATTCTTAAAAATATCAGTTTATACCATTGAGTGCACTTGATATTAAGGTAGACATTCTCTGGAAATTAGTACTTTCACTCCTGATTTCTTTCTCTTCCCCTTTGCCTGGTATACCTCAATTTAAAATTTTTGAGTTCTTTTCTTTCTTGGTGCTTTTCTTGTACACAATGGATGCCTGAATTTTTTTCATCTAAACAACTTTATTAAAAAGAAAAAGGAATTGGATACATTCACATACTGGAGAAACTAGCAGGTTTCAATTATTACTCATTTGATGTTTTCTGTATATTATGCTTTAATGCTTTTACCTTTTCATCCTTTTTTACAGATTTGTTACGCTTTCTGTGTTATTTTTTCCCTTTGTAAGATAGCAATTCAACGTGTATTTCTAGTCTATTAAGTTACCTTTAAAATTTTAATAACATATTTATAAAACGAAAATGATGCATAAAATCAGCAAAAGCTCAACTAAAATACTTGGGCACTCTGTTAATGAAATCTCTCATTTACCTGAGGGTCTCAACTAGACACTCCTTACTCTTAACCTTGTGAGAATCTTCCTAAAATGTCTACCGTCCTGCCTACACATACTCTCCATTCAAGGAAAGAATCTTTCCCAGTGATGGAGGACCTCACATCATTTTGAGCATCATCTCATTCACAGCTCAGTCCCCTGGAACACACATGATGAAGATTAGCTACAGCTGCACTGATCTTGCTCTTTTTAAAAATTAAATCCAAAATTTAAAAATTTTATAATTTTCCTATTCCCCTGTAAGTAAAACAGAATTTTACTGTAAAACTGGATTTTAATTTATTCCATTATAGAAATAACTCTCAAAGCTTACTCATTTCCACTAGAAATTAGGTCCCTTAATTAGTAATGTAGGATTTGAATGCCGTAATATGCTGCCATTCAGACATGAGCAGAGACTATTCCAGAGCAATTAAATGGGGAATTTTGTCCATCCCTAGCCTCCAACATTTTCCCAAGAGTAGCTCTCAACAATCTTAGTGAACTCCTAAAGGGTCAACTCTGTTTGACATTAATTCCTTCTACTACCAGAACACCTCTTTTTGATGTGTGGATAATATGATTGAAAAAGAAGAGGCAGTAGAGCTCATTCCATGGTTCTCAGATGTCAGTAGGTATCAAAACCACCTGTGGTATGTATTTAAAATGCAGATTCCCAGGCTCCTCCCCTGGCCCTATAGAACCTGATTTCCCAGGTCTGACATTAGAATCTTTTTTTTTTTTTTTTTTAAGATCCAGAAGATGCTGACATATTTGACCATTGGTCTACACATTGAGAAAACTGGTGGAATCCCTTTCAGGCCACCACTTTCCTCGAAGTGTGAGGGTGGAGAGACTGTACAGCTTAGCACAAAAATCAAATCTGCCTGGGGCTTCTCAGTTCACAACTACTGCCACCATTTATGGTGGCTCATCCCTTCTTCATCCTTCCACTTTAATGATAAGATATAAAGGATATGGAACATGCCCAAGACACACTGCTGATAAGTGGCAGAATCAAGACCAAGAAGTCACTAGTACTGTCTTAGCTATAAGCCCATTTACCCTGTCCAGAACTGGAAAACGAGATGGCTGGATTTTTTTTTTTTTTTTTACTTTCTTGTTCTCTAGAAAAGTTGTTCTTCACATTATACCATGACTTCAGAGGTAGGTACACTTTGCTTAGCATGGCATCAATTCTGACATCAGACTATCTGGCCTCTTATCTTCTTTACTGTGGATATTGGCCGTAACCAGATGACCTCATTAAGCCTCAATTTCCTAATCAGCAAAATGGAGATGTAATATCTCCCTTAGAATTTTGTTACAAGGATTAAATGCATTAATACAAGTAAAGCATCTGGCATAGTGCCAGTCACTTAGTATTAGCTATTAGTGTTGTAGAGCTTTAGTCTCCTAAGAATTTTCTTTTCCCATTTGGTCATGCATCTTGTATTTAACAGGTGTTTAATAATTAGACCCTGGCATAGATGTATCCAGAGAAGCTTTATCTATGCATCTTTAATATATTTTATTTTTTACAGTAGCTTGAGGTTCACAGCAAAACTGAGTAAAAAATAGAGATTTTCCATAAATCTCCTGCCCCCACACATGCACAACCTCCGCCACTATCAACATCCCTCACCACAGTGATACATTCATTACAACTGATGAACCTACACTGACACATCATAACCACCCAAAGTCCATAGCTTACATTAGGGTTCACTGTTAGTGCTGAACATTCTGTGGGTTTTCATAAATGTATAATGACATGTATCCACCATTATAGTATTGTACAGAGTAGTTTCACTGCCCTAAAAATACTGTGTTCCACTTGTTCATCTTACTCCCCTAACCCCTGATCTTTTACTGTCTCCATTGTTTTGTGTTTTCCAGAATGTTATATAGTAAGAGTTATATACGATGTAGCCTTTTCAGACTGGCTTCTCTCACTTAGTAATATGCATTTAAGGTTCCTCCATGTCTTTTCATGGTAATGACTCATTTTTTTCAGCACGGAATACTATTCCATTGTCTGGATGTACCATAGTTCATTCATTCATTCACCTACGGAGGGATATCTTGGTTGCTTCCAAGTTTTGGCAATTATGAATCAAGCTGCTATAAATATCCATGTGCAGGTTTTTGTCTGAACATAAGTTTTCAACTCCTTTGGGTAAATACCAAGTAGTGTGACAGCTGGATCATACGGTAAAAGTATGTTCAGTTTTTTAAGAAACTTCTGCAACATGCTGCATTCCCACCAATAGTGAACGATAGTTCCTGTTGCTCCACATTCTTGCCAACATTTGGTGTTGTTAGTGTTTTGGATTTTTGCCATTCTATTAGGTATGTAGTGGTACTGCACTATTGTTTTACCTATTTTTTTAATTGCAGTAAAATACACATAATATAAAATTGGCATCATAACCATTTTTTAAGTGTACAATTCAGTAGTTTTAAGTACCTTCACATTGTTGTGCAACCAATCTCCAGAACTCTTCTAATCTTGCAAAACTGAAACTCTATACACATAGTATTAGTTTGCTAGGGCTGCATAATAAAAATACCACAGACTGGGTGGTTCAAACAACAGAAATTTCTTCTGTCACAGTTTTGGAGGCCTGAAGTCCAAGATCAAGGTGTTGGCGAGTTTGATTTCTTCTGAAGCCTCTCTCCTTGGCTTGCAGATGGTCTCCCTCATTGTGTCCTCACATGGGCTCTCGTCTGTGCATAGGTATCCCTAGTGTCTGTGGGTCCAAATTTCCTCTTCTTACAAGGACACCAGTCAGATTGGCTTAGTGCTTACCCTAGTGGCCTCATTTTAAAGTAATCATCTCTTTGAAGGCTCTATCTCCAAATACAATCACACTCTGACTACTGGGGGTTAAGACTTCAACATATGGATTTTGAGGGAACACAATTCAGCCCCAAACGCCCAAAAAGCAACAACTTCCCATTCCCTCCTTCCCCAGCAACCACTCCTCTTCCTTCTGCCTCTGTGAAGCTGCCTGTTCCAGTTACTTCATAAAGTGGAATCATATAGCATTTGTCTTTTTGTGACTAGCTTAATGTATTCAAGGTTCATCTGTGTATGTATCAGAAATTCCTTCCTTTTTAAGGCTGCATAATCTTCCATTATATGTATGTACCACATTTTGCTTATCTACTCATCTGTTGATGGACCCTTGGGTTGTGTCCACATTTTAGCTATTGTGAATAATGCTGCTATGAACACAGGTGTACAAATATCTGTTCAAGACCCTGTTTTCAATTCTTTGGAGTATATACTCAGAAGTGAAATTGTCCTGAGAATTTTTAAGCATGCACTAAAGTTCTGGCTCTCCTACCCATATCTCTCTCCTTAGGGTAATCCTTGCTTTATTCTGTGACATCACAAACTAAGACCTTAGATTATTTATTTCTTCCACGGTGTGTATTAATCAGCTAATCATAAATGCATATGAGTCAGGGACCTGTGAGATAAGAAACACCATAAATATTTTATCATATTAATCCAGGTATTGTTCAGGCAATTGATAACTTGAACAATTATAATAAACGAGATAAGGAATCTTGAGCATACTTTAAAAAGTTGACGATGGCATCAAAATGGCAAATCTAGAAACTCAGTTATAAATTAAGAGGAATTTTCAAAACCACATATATAGACAGTCATGACTATCCTAACTTACTTAAATTTTTAGTTCTATAGAAACAGAACCCTAGTTTAATTTGTGAAGTAATATGAATTTGTCATCAATATCCTCATTTTCAATGCAGAAGCTCAATACCTTCTCTTCTATCATGAGTAGAGGTATAAAAATAATCATGCATTTTTCTTTACAAGAAAGATTCCATGCCCTTACACAGATGAAAAATCTAAGAAATTAATTTTTTCTTAGGAATACTGAAAGTCAGTATAGCACAGAGAATAAGAATATGGTCTAGTTTCAAGTCATAGCTGTGACTTTCTACTGTGTGACCTTGGGCAAGTTACTTAACCTATCAGTTTTCTTATCTGTGAAATGGGGATGATAAGTCCAAATTTCAACTGTTAGGATGATAAAATTAGTTAATATATGTTAAATGCCTGGCACGTACTAAGCTCTCAATAAACGTCAGCTACTAACAGCATAAATTGGCAAACGACATAACTGGAAAGGACCATGACATAACTTGTCATCTCACTAGAATAAAGAGAGAGTAACTACCCCACTCCCACTATTGTAAATGAGGTTATATCGTGGCAGTGTAAGAGACAAATACTGAATAAAAATTTCTCAAACCAGCTCCAAGGTGTTTCCATTCCCTCCTGTTAAATTATACTAGAACAGCTTTATTAGAATTTGTTTTGTTAAGCTGTGTCCTCAATTAGTTAAATTACTAAGAAGAAATACATCACTAAGATACAGCATTATGTTCTTATTCTTCAGTAGTATATGTCACAAGTTAGAAAAGTGGTTTGGATATTTTATGGATGTCTAAGATATTTGGATGTGATGGTTGATATTTTTTATATTCATGATATTCACAAAAATGATGTTTCATTAATTGCTTCTTAAAAAATATCAAGTGTATAATGCAAAAGTACCAATAACTTATGCTGAAATACACCACCCTCAAGTAAGAATATAAGAAAAAAATGTGATTTTATAATTTCAAATTAGAGAAACTTTATAATTGTCAGTGTTAATCCATCTTCAACATGTCACAAAAAGTCTTTATGATCTTTTACTATGGTGTACAATAAGAAACATCACTGGAAAGATTTCAATATAAGATTTTATACATATATATAAGCAAACATATGTAAATAAATGATATATATCCATATATATGTGAAAAAGAATGATACTCAAACTGTTCTCTGCAACTAAAAATTCATTAATATAATGAGACCTAATGTCACTGTAGAAACCTTTGAACTTTTAAGAAAGGATGGATGAAACAATGTTATGATATATTAAACTTCACTTCCCACTCGCTCACTGCCTCTGTGACTTCTGGACAGCAAAATGTGGCCACAGGTGAAGCAGGAAGAAGCCAGAGAACTTAGGGGAAAGCAAGGGCAAAGTTCCACCATATTCCAAGGCAAGTTGCAGAAGCCCTCACAGTCAGCCCTCAGAGTTCAGTTTCATCTGGAAAATCCCACACTTTCCTGATTCCTTACTGAAGTCACAGGCTACAACTGAACTTCTAGATTTTGAATAGTAGTTTGCAAGCTATGCTTGGTAACATCCCTGGCTTTCACTGATGACCTCATGACTTCCTGTGAAATTCTTTAAACAGAATCCAACTTAGTTCACAACAATTTAAATACTATATATGCCATAAAGCACTTTCAGGGAGGGAGGTATGGAGGAAAGAGCTGGTGGGGGAAAAAAAGAGAACAAGAATTTCTAAGGGTGTGGGAAAATTCTAGGAGTAACACTTCAAAAAGAGAGTAGAAACAACTTCCGAAAATGCAAAATATGTGCATCGTGCCTCATTTGTACAAACTAGAACAATTCAGATAATTCAACAATCACATACTGAACACCCAGGGAAAGAAGATGGCATTCAAAGACATACCTCACCTCCTGCATTACACTGAGAGGAGGGCCCCTAGCAGAGGCCATCAAGTTGGCCTTTGTGAGTTCAGGTCAGGGAGAACTAGAAGATGCTCTCCTGCTCAGATGCTGCTTCTGTTACTCTAGGCACAGCCTTGATGATTGCAGTCACACTCTCAAGCTAGGAAAGGTGGTCCTGACCCTCCCCTAGGTGCTAGGACCAATCCTCTGCAGTGATTACGGACTCGTTAGTAACTTTTGTTTGTTTTTAATGCTTTACTTCTTACTTAAACTGCGTGTGCTGGCTGAATTTTAATTCAGGTGTGATCACAGCGCTGTTCCTCAGCGCTGTGGAATCCTTCCAAGTCCTGCCTAGAGCGGTTAAGTCATTTTCTTTAACGGGACAGCTTTTGATGCATGTTGCGGTTTGAAAATTCCAAACTGTAGTAAAAGACGAAGCACACGGTCTCGTTAAATAGGAAAGAGTCTACAGAGCGCTTCCATCTTTTGGGGTGAAAATTATAAAACACCCCCTTTTCGTGTGATGGAAAATCTCGCTTTTAGAAATTTATATCAGATACCAAATTAAGTCACAAGTCAAATATCCCTCTTAATCATCAGGATGATGAAAAGAAGTGCACAAGGAAGAGGTTTTTTAAACTACTATTATTGTTTTAACGGGGAGGGCTTAAGAGTTCACCATTTTGTGTGTGTGTCATCCAGAAGAGGTGGCAAAATCGGATTTTGTTTGCTTGCTCGTTTTAAACAACCGAAACACGGTCTCAGCAAGAATCGCCTATTAAAACCATCAATTCCCAACAGCAAAATCAATCCCAAGAGTGGCTCGGGGCAAAGCGCCCGGGTACCCCCTGCGCCTCTGCCACAGGTGGACGCGGAGCAACAAGGACACTCGGTCGCCCTCGGGTCCCTACGCCCAGAGCCTGAAGCCACGCGGGCGCGCCCGAGCTCCTGGGCTCTTTGTCGAGAGCCCGGCGAAGCGCCGGGCCCCATTGGTTAACGCGGTCTGTCCGGACCATCCTGGTCCCGCGTCCCTCCCCCATCCCGGCGTCCAGGGCCTGGGCGCCGGCCACGTGGCCCCTGCTTGCGGGTTTCCCGGTCCCCGGGAGGTGCGTCCACGCCGCGCCGCCCAACCCACGCGACAAAGGGGTGGTCTTCTCCCAGGACCGCGGGCTCGGAAGTCCGCCCCCTCCCCGCCTCCCGCACTCACCGCTTTGAGATCCAGGACGCCGTCCTTGGCCTCCTGAAGCAGCGACACGAACTTGGTGGTGAGCAGTCCCAGGCTCTTCTCGTGCCTGCTGCTGCCGCCCCCGCCGCCCCCGAGAGGCGGCGGCGGCGGCGGAGGAGGCTGCGCCTGGGACGGCGGCGGCTGCGGCCGCTGGCCCTGCCCCTGGCCCTGCGGCGCCGGCTGCCCGGAGCCCGCGGGCTCGGCCGCCGCCATCGCGCCCCCGCGCCGCGGTGGTGCTGCCCCCGCGCTCGGCCACCTGCCGGGTCGGCTCCGCGGCGGCCGCTGCAGTCGCCGCCCGCCGAGGGCGGGACGAAGGGTCGCGGGCTCCTGCAAACAACAGGTGCGCGGCGCCCACCAGCCTGGGGGCCGCTCGGCGCGCCGGGCCTCCGCCCCCTCCCCGAGCCTGGGGACGCGAGAAGGAAGCCCACGATCGAGGGGAGGGGGAGTGGAAGCGAGAAGAAGGGGCGGCTAGGGGTGGGGACCCGAGTTTAAATGGCAGGAAGTGACGCCGCGGCCCGCCGTTGCTTGGAAACGCATTTTTCTGTAGGAAGGAGGGGCGAGCGGGGAGGAGGGCAGCGTCGGTGACTGGGTTTCACACTTGCCTCCCTGCTGTTGGCGAGCCACCCCTAGGAGCGGCGACCTCCCCACAGCAACGCCGGGAGGAAAAAAGGGCTTCAGGGCAGGAAAAAGCCCTGCCGGGTGGCCATCAATTTCTGAGCCGCTGGTTCCGTGGAGCCACACGAGATTAGCCTTCGGTCACTTACCTTCATTGGGCGGTTTCTGCTGTCTGCTCTTTTCGAGCTTTAGGATCCTTTGCAAATATTTCAGTGACTCGGACCAAATGAAGGGTTATATTCCATAGATTATCTTTTTGGATTCGAAATACAGGAAAAACAGAATCATGGAGTCATAGGTAGAGATACTGGGGTGTGGAGGGAGAGGTACTGAATTGCTCAGACTCGCCGCTGGACTCCAGATCTCCTGCATTTAGAGCAGTGTTCTTAATACCTTACTGGAACCAAATTATATTGTGTTATTTCGAATATTAGGCACCCACAGTTTCTTGTGTTTCGTGATACCCCAAACTATTGATGGGAAATGAGATAACACACAGATCTGAGTAAAAGTTTTTTTCTCATTTGATTACAAACTCTCGAGAGTCAGAACTAAATTTTAAATGAGTTGGTGTCACACACAACACTTTGAATATAGTAGATGCTCAATAAATATTAGGTGAATGAAAATTCCATATGATGGTAATTAATCAAGAAAGTTTCATGCAAGAAATATTTTAAATTTAAAATAACAAACTAGCAAAAAAGGGTCACTGGAATGAAGTGAAATACTCGGCAGCATTAGCTAGTAAAAGTGGACACACCATTTATAACAAAATATTTATGCTTCCAATTCATAGCTACAGAACTTCATTAATAACCAGATAACCTTTATTTTAATCAAAGAACTCTATAAGCAAAACTTGGAATTAAAAATCTTTAGTAAAACACGAAAATTTCAATTAATAAAACCACTCAATTTACGTTATCTCAAAATGGGTTCTGCTATGTGATTTGGCATTAACAAAATCATTATTTTACAAATTAAATTAATCTGCAAATTAGTTTTAATTTATTATTAATAAAGTAATAGAATTAATAAATACAATAGTGTTTCTTAAGGAGGTTTTAGTTTTAATTTGAAGTGGTAACATTCTGCTATAGATGCAGGGACAGGAATTGATAAAAATAAAGTTGTTATTTTTATTTTTATTTATTTGGTACGCGGGCCTCTCACTGTTGTGGCGTCTCCCGTTGCGGAACACAGGCTCCGGACGCGCAGACTCAGCGGCCATGGCTCACCGGCCTAGCCGCTCCGCGGCATGTGGGATCTTCCCAGACCAGGGCACGAACCCGTGTCCCCTGCATCGGCAGGCGGACTCTCAACCACTGCGCCACCAGGGAAGCCCGAAGTTGTTATTTTTAAAAACTTTTCTATATATGTCTTAGCTTGGTCTGCCATAACAAAAATACCATAGACAAGATGATTTAAACAACAGAAATTTATTTTCTGGAGTCTGGGAGTTCGGGTGCCAGCATGGTCAGGTTCTGGTGAGGCCTCTCTTCCTGGCTTGCAGACAGCTACCTTCTCTCTGTGTCCTCACATAGCAGAGAGAGAGAGCAAACAAGTTTTCTGATGTCTTTTCTTATAAGGGCACTAATCCCATCATGAGGGCCCCACTCTGTGACCTCGTCTAAACCTATACCTCTCAAAGGCTCCCTCTCCAAATGTGGTTACTGCTTTTAACATATGAATTTGGGGGAGACACAATTCATTCCACAGCATGTAGTATTAAATCATAATAACTATTTTGGTAATTTTTTAATTGTTCTTTTTAATTTCAGTTTTTAAAGTTTTTCTACAAAGCAGTTATACTATTAATGATGCTAATAGGTCATTTGAAATTTATTTTGCAATATTTTTGTGTTTTTCACAATGAATTTTTCATTTGTTTAAAGTCAGTAGGATTCAACTAAAACACATTTGCAAGTTAGCAGCTATTCCAATTAGCCTTCAAAATCCTATGTCTGTCAGAGAAACTACAAATTACTTACACCAGTGGCTTCCAAACTTTAAGGAGAAAAATCATCTGTGGTGTTTGTTAAAAATGTGATTCTTTTTTCCAAATTTCAGAGATTAAATCAACATTTGATATGAGAATTTGACCTGGGAATCTGAATTTCTTTACAGATAGTTTCAGGTAATTCTCATGCACACAGTCACCCCTTTGAGAAACACTGAATAACACAATGAAAAATAATAAAATATATCATTTTTCCTAAAACTGCTAAAGATCAGAGCCTGATAATGCAAGTCTTTTTAATATTTTGAAACTTTTTGGAATTTCTGCTAATGAATTATTTAAAGATATGATTTTTAAAAATCAGAATATAAATAATCCTTAAGAAACTGATATTGGTCACTGTTTGAAGTATATTACTCTGAATTTGATTTCTGTATCCTTTTGGCTATAAAGGAGAAAACTCTAAATGGCTATCAATTGCTACACTAGTTCTTTGTGCCAATTCTGACAAAAGCCTAATAATTCTTTCCATCAAAAGTTAGGAGTCATAGCATATTATCAAGAAGTAGGTGAGATTTTTGTGCACTGGAATAATCCAGTTAAACTAAACCGTATTGCATTGACCTATGTAGTACTAAATGCATGACAGTAATCCTTTGTTAAATTCAGACTAATTACACCGGATTAACTGGGCAGATATTATGATCTATTATAATATTGTTTATATGCTCCTGATTATATTTTAATTATTTTTATGCCTTTTGGAAGTGCAGCTGCTTAGCCAGTTCATGAGTAGGAGGGAGGACTTCAGTGTTTTGAATTCGACAGAATGACTTATTAGCCCATAGCTCACTGGACTAAGAGTGTCACATTTGTGGAATTTCACATATGTTATTTTCATAGAAGTCCAGGATCAGTTTAATATATGTGCAGTTGTGTCATAATATAGTAGTTAAATATTCAAGAATATTCAACCAAATTTTATTTTGTTCACTGATGTTGGCATACTGATTTCCAAATGCCTGAGCCTATCAGTTGGAAGTGATAGGTTGGAACTTCCAACTCTCAGGTCTCCTTTGAGCTAAGAAACTTCCGTCAAAATGCTGCTTACATCAACTTTATTACTCTCTTGTTTAATCTGTTCTAAGTTAATGAAGATAAAATTTGGCTCTCTGTTTTTCCTTCCAAATCTTACAACACACAAACATCTATCTTATTATGCATTTTCAAGATTAAAAAAAATAGGTAAACATATATGCTTCAAGAATTATTAATCCTCACATTATGACAAACAACATTATTTCTTACCTACCTATAACCTGCATGGTATAGTAATATGATAGATAACGCAAAGACCTTGACTTCAGAAGTGTGTACCCTGTAAGTAGAAACGGGAAATGCAGATTACATTCAAACACCTATAGAGGGCTTCCCTGTTGGCGCAGTGGTTGAGAGTCCACCTGCCGATGCGGAGGACGCGGGTTCGTGCCCCGGTCCGGGAAGATCCCACATGCCGCGGAGCAGCTGGGCCTGTGAGCCATGGCTGCTGAGCCTGGGCGTCCGGAGCCTGTGCTCAGCAACGGGAGAGACCACAACAGTGAAGCCCGCGTACCGCAAAAACAAAACAAAAACAAAAAAAAAACAAAAGAAAAACACACCTATAGAAATATAATTCACACACATTAAAGAGATTTTAAATTTTATTTAGTGACTTATACTCTACCTTATTGCCCTATCAAGGCAGCTTATGGAAAGAGGGAAGCTTACATTCAAAAGGCAGCTTACATTCAAAAATATGGCATGATATTAAAAGAAACAAAGAAATAGTTGCTTCTAAATCTTCTTGAAGAGTCATATTGAAAATTTGAATTCTCATCTTCATTAAGTTAAAACTTACGATTTGATGTTGGGGTTCGAACTTCAACCACACATATTCAAATGTAAGAACAAGAGATCCAAGTTTGTTTTAACAAAAATAAACTCAACTGGGCTTCCCTGGTGGCGCAGTGGTTGAGAGTCCGCCTGCCGATGCAGGGGACACGGGTTCGTGTTCCGGTCCGGGAAGATCCCACATGCCGCGGAGCGGCTGAGCCCGTGAGCCATGGCTGCTGAGCCTGCGCGTCTGGAGCCTGTGCTCCGCAACGGGAGAGGCCACGACAGTGAGAGGCCCGCGTATCGCAAAAAAAAAAAAAAAAAACAACTCAACTAATATACACTAGAAGCTTCTATTTACTAACACCTGAACAGTCCTCTGACTGCTCTTGTAGATAAAAAGGGAAGTAAATATGGTCAAACATTTACAGAAACTGTATGTCAAACTTAGACCTTCCTGAAAAATCAAGTTGCTGAGCAACTGTCCCACTGGAAACACTGTTGATAACACTATATTTTTGAAATTTCAGTAAGGTAAAAGTGTTTATCACTAAACTACCAAAGCATAAGATGACTGCCCGCGCAAATAATAAGCCATTGCATAAAAGACCTCCTGTTCACAATACATTGCCCCAATTAAGACACAAACTTAAAAATCTTATGCTCTGATACAAACCCTTTGGTAACTAAGATGCTGTGTTTCAACCTAGTCTTGAAAATTTTTGAATTTATCACCGAGAGAGTAATTCTAAGTCAAAAGTGGTTTTATCAAAAGAATTTCTCACCAGTGAATGGTCCCCACATCATTCAATTCCTTGTGCAGTGTCACATCTATTCCCTAGAAAGAAAAAATAAAGCACTCTAAATAAATAAATCCCTCAAAATAATGCTTATAGTTACCCTAGAATTATCTAATGTTAACAAATGTACCATCCTATCTTGCTCTACTGTAATTGACTATTTTATTTATAAAAATACCTATTTATTTAATTATATGTGTGCCATTTGTAAAAATTAAGGAATTTATTCAGCAAAAATTAAATTCAGACTCTCAGTGGATATCTCCCAACTAAGTCATGTTAGCCATACACATTACAAAATGAAATAATACATGCTTTTAGAATCTCTGAAAAAAAAATGCTTTGTAAACTGGAAAAAAAAATTACCTTTGGGATCTTTCCTCAGTCAGTAGATCATCCAACAATTTATCTGTCTTTTGTAATTGTGTGATATACATATTACTAGTGTTAACAGAATGACTGTTGCTGATACGTGGTAAATCTTTTGTTATTTTAATACTTTCGTGATTAATTTAATGTGGATTAGGCAAAAATTAAAAATAAACATGACCAGAACATTAAACTAGTGATTTCATTTATGTTATTTAAGTTGTGGCTAAAAGATATTTAATTTTTAAAAGTAAGTCCATTTTTGGAAAACTGATAAGAAACTAATAGTTTGGGTAGTGTGAAACCCAAAAATCATGAAGGTGAAATTAACGATGTTATGCCAATTTTTATATGGTCAGTTTATTCAATGATCATAATCAGTTGAACTTTGGTAAACACTATCTTTTAACTGACAGGAAGAAAACCATTTAGAAAACTTAAACTACTCTTGTAGTTTTTAGCCAATTATGCATCGCAAAGAATTTCAAAGTTCAGAATTGTTATGTGGGTTTTATCAGTAAAGAGAGCAAGTGCACAGATTTCATAAGATCAGTAATGTTTACAAAATAGTAGGTGATACCTGCCAGCATTGTTAACACTGAGTAGGAAAGGCATTCCAGGATTTGAAAGTATAAACTAGTGTTCTCTTCACCACTGTCCAGAAGAAAATATCTGCCAGTCAAGAAGCCCCTCCCCACAAAGGTTTAAGGATAATGGAAAGAAGTGGTATAGACCAATGTTCAAAGTCTCCCACTGTGTCCTTACTCTCAGTGGACCACTTCCTAAGAAAACAGACTCTAAAATCAAGACAGATACATTACCAACAAATATAGCAGTATGTATATGGAAGTGAAAAGCTGGCTAACAAAAATAAGATAATCCATTGAAAGTTGTGGCAGCTATGAGAACAGCCTACGGCAAGGTGGGAGGTGGTTGGGAAGCATATAACCATGAAGTGGGTCAAGAGTAATTATCTACTGTGGGTAGTACTGCCAGACAGTAGTCAAAATCCTAGAAAGATATTGAAAATTCTTATGATATTGAACTAGACCCCAAATTCTCAAGATTATAAGAACAACCATTTCCTTAGGTTTAAGTAAAAGGTATTCCAAGAATTTGATAAAATGGAAAATAAAAATCCAACCTCAATTATAAATCACATCCTTACTTAGATCCATGTGTATATAAGCAGACTACAGCTTATATACTTCTTGAAGGAAAAATTCAGTTTACTTACAGATTAACAACTATACTTCTAAATTCCTTTCCAAAACCTGGTAGGAGTCATGGTGGAAAACTGTACAGCAGCCCCTGGAAATGAGTGTTTTGATTTGATGAGACTCAGGTTAAGACCCACAGACTGATCACCCTATATAATTTCCTCTAGGTATGTATATCAAACCAAAGAGAGTGGCCACATGGGAAGGATGCTTACCCTTTCTTTAAAGCCTGAACATATCCTCAACTAGATCCTGAGGTAAGGGTTGAGGGTGGGGATTGGTTCTAGCCTTTGTTTCATAAGTTCCAATAAACAGATGTTTGTTTCTTTTGCTTTGTAGGTGGCTATCTGTATGCCTGATTCAATAGACCTTTCAAAGAGTGATAATGGGGTAAGAGATTTGGTAGGGAGCTCTAGAAAAGACAAGGTCTGAGCTATCTGATGGGAAGCAATTGGGTCAGACTGTTGACTTAGACCCAAGCTGTGCCACTAATGTTGGGAATAAGAGCATGACTGAGCTGTAATGAAAGAACTTAATCAGAATCTAGGCACCCTAAAACAGCTGTCTTAAATTTATGTACTCCCGAGGAGACACTTGGACAAAAGCAGTAGTTACATTTACTTAATATAATTGAGTCAATTATATTAATAAAATGTGTTTAGCTGGTCATATCTCCTTTGATCACTGTGATTCAAACCATGTACATTAGGTGTGAGCAGCAATACCATCTCTCCAGAGGAAGTAAAAAAATAGATGAGATAACTGGGGACCACCTTTGGTATTTCCACTCTGTCTCCTTTCAATCTTCCAGTATGGCCAGCTGATAAATCATAAATCAGATGGAATATAAAGATTTCTTGATAAAAGTCTACCAATTGAATTAAGCAATCACAACTTTGGCAACGCTGCTCTCCCACCCCTATAAAATCTGGATTCACCTACTATTTGTCACAGATTTATTTACTGGGACTTGCAATGATGAGATCAACCTAAGGACATTACTATCATCAACCACATTGATGATATTTAAATGTTAGTAGGATTTAATGAAGCAAGATATCAACTTCTTATTCACTAATATCTCAACAAAAAAGGAGAAGGGATAAATTGTTATCCCTCCAAAAAACTTAGGGTCTTGCCATGTAAGTGAACATACTGGGATTCCAATGGATGAGAGAAGGTAGGATATCTTTTCTAATTATCCTCCAGAATATTAAACTGAAACCTCTATACCTAACATCCCAACCTTGACAGAGCCAGCAGTCTTGAGATAGCATATCTTGGCTTTGGGAATTTGATGTGCTGTATGTACTAGTTAAGCTGGAAGTCTAGTAAATTTGAGTTGAGGTACTTTTAAATCAAGATTTTGGATCCAGGGATAAGCTTCAGTTGTAATCAGCTCTTCTTAGGTCCCATTACCCAGAAAGTCAAATAATTTTTTAAACCTGTAACATCTTTTCAATCATCTTTAGGCATAAGGCACACACACACACACACACACACACAAACACACACACACAGCATGTGTCAGTACAGAGCCCATTTCTGTATCACACAATGTCCTGAACTACCTGTTATGGATTGAGGTCTCTCGGCTCTTCCTTCTCACAGATAAGTAAGCCTAGTACTCTAGCAGCTAGTAGAAATGGTATAATCAAGATTACACAAATGGGGCTTCCCTGGTGGCGCAGTGGTTGAGAGTCCGCCTGCCGATGCAGGGGACGCGGGTCCGTGCCCCCGTCCGGCAAGATCCCACATGCCGCGGAGCGGCTGGGCCCGGTGAGCCATGGCTGCTGAGCCTGCGCGTCCGGAGCCTGTGCTCCGCAACGGGAGAG